>JAWMAG010000020.1:3305000-3592500 GCA_037013455.1 Ceratitis rosa | reverse complement strand
TACAGTTGCCTAGAATATCCTTATATACGGTCACCTAGACCACTGCTGTCCTACATCTAGCCGAGAGCTATGTCAGCTTGGCTAAACGAGTATATACTGATTGATTGATTTTTAATCGGAGATATCAGCAACCATTCTGCGGCTTTCATGATTGCAATTAATTACGCTTGGAAAACGCCGACAGCCTCAAACAAAAATTGGTTGAGAACGTTGGCGAGTGAATTCGACAGACTATCCTTTCATCGAGTTTAGAGCCATGCGTAAGGTAGAATATGTAATTTACATCCATTTCTCTCCTGGATACTTGTTGAGAAGTGATTGTCATTAAGTGGAGATAGCATAGTCTTACTCTGCTAAGAACTGAGCGGCAGACAATATCCAGGCGTGGCGCGATACCACCAAAGTTGAGACGTATCCAATCTAATGGCATTACAGCTCATTTGAATTTAAGTCGCACAAATTCAGATGAAATTTAGAAGTTTACAGGGCTTTTGCTGGAGTCGACGGTAGAGCTGTGATGGGTTTAGCTTTCGACTGCTAAACTCTATCCAGTTTGCTCTTGAAAATTTTTCTTTAGGGCTGGCTACCACACAGTGACCCCACACAGCCTATGATATCTAGTTATGTATTCTAACTCCCGCTTTAAGGGTACCTCTTGTGATATAGCTGGTGAATGCCCATCTCAGGGAAGATAATCCTTCTCGTCAAGAGAGATTTCACGAGCTTTACAACCCGATGTCCAATGTGGTATGTACTATTATGTTATCCTATCAAAATAAGGGATCTATAATTTATTCTAAGCCTTCTCGGAACGTTCGATGGACTTGACATTCCCTGTCAAGTGGAAAATATTTTTATTGATTTTTAGTTTGGATAGTCGGAGTAATAAAATGCACAAGTACAAATTTCCCTTCCTAGCCGACGGTCTCAACCTAATCAAAAATTCAACATGGCCAAAAGTAAATGTCAAAGTAGAAAATAAAATTGTAGCAAAAAGTGAAACAACTATAATACAGCCGAAAATGTTGAGCCTAAATATTCATATAAATTTAATAAATACCAGGATGATTTCTCTTGAAATTGTGTTTTCTTGCGGAAAAAATATGAGTTTTCCAGTTAGACGCGCATACACGTACATACATATTTACGCAAAGAAAGTCAAGAGATATGCTAGTTTAGTTATTTTTTATGTGACATCAACAGTTCTGCACTCAGTTTCCTGTCCGAATGTTGACCCTTGAAGTAATTTAGGATATTTTAAATTTACTAGCAATATCCTTATACATGCCTATGTAGTTGGTGATATACGCGTTCATACATATATAAATGGCAATGAGAGTTATTATTATGTTTTTATTTTTCTATGACCATTTTACTTTTTATTTTTTTTTTTTTTTTGCTTTTTTATTTTTATTCAAATGTGTAAACGATTTCACACTTGAATGATTAGCTAAAGCTGCGGAAAATAATGGATATATTATTAAATAAAAAATATACGAACAAATGCATTCATAAAAATATTTTTATTGTGCTGAAAATTTTTAAATCTAACAATTTACGCATTACTTTAAGAATGGAAAACATTGAATTTTTGTACTAACTGCTGCTATGAGCGTTTCTTACAGAAGTTAATAGTTTCGTTGTGGTCGAGTATCAACCAAAATTAAAGTTTAGTAGTTGGAAATGTTATACTTTATGCAGTTGGTCAATTGGTATTGATTTTTATAAGAATAATTTCAATGCGAAGTTGCACTTTCCTTAATACATGTGTTTGATATAGTTTTAATTATGACATTTCTACCTTTAGTAATATTTTCTGAATTTGAGTGAACTTTATACATGCTTAGTTGAAGTTGCGAAAGTTTAGATAGATGTATTAGCAACGGGCTTAAAAGATCGTTACAGCTTCGCAAGTGGCATCTTCAAAATATCACCACTTCTAGAAAAACTCTATATTTCCAATTCGGTATACTAAAGGGTGGTTAAATTGTAAGGGCCGATGTTGAATGTGAACTACACCTAAACGCCAAGTTTTTTCCGAATTTAATTTGACATTTCTCTATTTCAGACTTACTCAATTTGAACCATGGAGAGATACACAATCCAACAACGTGTTAAAGTTATCCAGACTTATTATGAAAATTTTCGAAGAAAATCATCTTCAGTGATGAGGCACATTTTCACCTCAGTGGATTCGTCAATAAACAGAATTGCCGCATTTGGGCGAATGAGAATCCAAGAGTGATTGTCGAAAAACCAATGCACCCACAAAGAGTGACTGTTTGGTGCGGTTTATGGGCTGGCGGCATCATCGGGCCGTATTTTTTCCAAAATGAGGCCGGTCAGGCAGTTACTGTGAATGGTGTTCGCTATCGTGAGATGATAACGAATTTTTTATGGCCACAATTGGAAGATATGGATGTGGACGATATGTGGTTTCAGCAGGACGGTGCCACTTGCCACACAGCTAACGAAACAATGGCTCTTTTGCGCAACAAATTCAATGGCCGTGTTATCTCACGTAATGGCGATGTCAATTGGCCCCCAAGATCATGTGATTTGACACCGTTGGACTTTTTTCTCTGGGGTTATTTGAAAGAAAAGGTGTACGTCGATAAGCCAGCAACAATTCAAGAGCTAAAGGATGAGATAATTCGGCACATTAACGGCATAGAAACTCCATTATGCCTCAGCGTCATCGAAAATTTGGACCATCGTATGGAGGTGTGCCGCCGAGGTCGCGGCGCTCATTTGGCCGATATTTTGTTACATACATAATTGAGTAATACCAATATATCACAATAAAATAAAATTTCAATAATTTCCTAAATAGTTTGTGTTTTATTCAAAATCAACATCGGCCCTTGAAAATTTAACCACCCTTTATTAGGGTTTCTCTACCAGAAAATATAATCTTAAGATTTCTATGTAAAATGTTGATACTCTTTCTTTGCTTCCACCGATGGGTACTGCGTTGAGAACTTACAAAGCTGGATTGTTGTCGCCTATACGGTCTTCAAACCTTCTGTAAGTCTGCCTGCAAATGCGTTTCGCTTTCTTCTTCAATACTCAGTACCTTTCCAATAAATTGCGCGTTTCGCAACGTTGCGAGACAATCTTTTTTCTATCCACTCTGGTACAGCAATCCCTATTGTACCAGCTTTTTGGTTCTATAGCCGCCACAAAGTTCCCTTATGTCGAGTTTCTGATGAGTGCTGTGTGAGACCAGAGGTGCAAGTCGAAAAGAAATTCGGTGCGAAAATTCTTTGTGTCTATTAACTGGCGTTCCATAGGCTGAAGCGTATATTTGCTGCTACAAGATAGTGATCAGAGTCTTTGTTAAATCCTCGAAGCCTACGCACGCTTAGAATATAGTACGTCATACAACTATATTCAGGCCTCGGTGAATTCCATCAGGCTCATCCCATTTATGTAAGTGAAAGATGCCGAGTTTTCCAACTGTGTGTTGAAGATAACTTCTTTGCTCTACCGGGCATTAAAATCACCAAACATAATTTTAGCATAGTGACAGGGGCAAAGCTCATTAGAATCCTCCAGGCTTTCAACTAAGTTAGTTTGGCGCCTCGAGGGAGATATAGATTTTGTGTACATTTATATAGAGAGCCGCTTGCTTCAAGAGCGACGTCTGCTCGCAGCAGCAGCTGTGCTGATATATCAGGGTAGCTTCTTTAAAACACCCTCTTCTTTAGTTGTGAACCATGGCTTCATATTAATCTGTTACTAGATTTCGTTGTAGGGTTGCATGAGAACAGAAATGTCGAAACTAAGAATTGTATATCCTTGCGACTGTATATTCAGAAGCACCAAACTAAACCGTTTAATGCTGCAGATTTACCGGTGATTTTTTAAAAGAAAGTAAATACATTTTTTCAATTTCATAATGAATTTTAATCAAGTATTTAATTTTCATTTTGTTGGATGACCTTTCGCCACCTTTCCGGCAACATCATGCTCATAGAACCTGTAGCCTTGATCTGCATAAAACTGAACCAAGTGCGATTCTATAGCCTCGTCATTTTCGAAAGCTTTACTTTTAAATGAGTTCTACGAAGATCGAAACAAATAATAGTCTGACAGTGCAAGGTCTGGGGTATATAGTGGATGCATCAACAGTTCCCAGCCAAGCTCTCTCAGTTTTTGGCAAGTGACCAAAGATATGTGCGGTCTAGCATTGTCCTGGTGGAATATGACACCTTCACGATTGACCAATTCTGACCGCTCCTCGTTGATGGATGTATTCAATTTGTCCAGTTGTTCACAGTAGATATTCGAATTATTCGTTTGGTTCCATGGAAGTAGTTCAAAATATACCACACTTTTTCAATCCCACTAAACTGACAGCATAATCTTGTTTAGGTGAATATCAGCCTTTGAAGTGGCTTGTGGTGCTTCATCATGCTTGGACCATAATCGTTTTCGATTGACGTTGTTGTAAAAAATCCATTTTTCATAAATAAAACCTTCTCATAAAAAACCCATCAGCCGTTCGAAGGCGGCTTAGTATAAACTGTAGGTCCCTCCATTTGCACCGTTTGGTTTGTAAGTATGTTGCCAACGAGATGCTAACTTTATTATACCCCTCTCGTGGAAGGCAAAAAACTCGGAGAGCAAATTTTCACAAGCCTCTCTTGAGGCCAACTTCTCACCATTAAGCGCGTTCGCCATGGTCAGGAAACAATGGTAATCACTTGGTGCCAGGTTCGGATTATAAGGTGGGCGCATTAGGAGCTGCCATCCAAGCTCCTGGAGCTTCTGGCGCGTCACCAAAGACGTTGTCCTGAATGAACACAATTCGGCCTCTGTTGAGTGCTGCCTTGAAGCGGTCCAGTTGTTGGCAATAGAGGGCCGCATTGAACGTTTGGCCATAGAAGAACAGCTCCTAATAGATGATTCCTTGCCAATCCCACCAAACACACAGCAAAAACCCTCCTGGCCGTCAAACCTGGCTTAGCCACCGTTTCCACCGGCTCACCGCGTTTCGACCACGACCGATATCGCTTGACATTGTCGTAAGTTATCTATTTTTCATCGCCAGTCACCAAACTCTTCAGAAATGGGTCGAATTTGTTGCGATTCAGCGGCGATTTGCAGATGGAAATTCGGTCCATCGTGTTTTTTTGCGTTAGTTCGTGTTTTAACGGTCATTTGTACATTGATTATATATGGTGAAAAAGAGAACTTTATCCTTAACACTTGTTGCGTTGGAATTGTCAAAGTACTGCTAATGAACCTGCGCTTAATTATTGAAAGGCTTTTAGCAGTCTTGATCAGAATAGCCCTGTCTTCTATTTTTTCAAGATTAAATTATTATGACTACAAAATTTCTTTGCGAAACTTTAACAAGGGCTAACAACTATCTCGAAATCGCCAAATTAAACTTTAAGAATCTACAGAATAAACTCTTACACATATATGTACATATGTATGTATATATGATACATGAGCCTGTGCTTTTGCTTTAACCGAGCGCTAATCACCACCATTGTATGTCCAAATAAGGTATAATTAAGCGCGGGGCTACCAAAATTACAACCCACAAAATCCGTTTACTTTATGCGCGATGAAAGAGACAAGCAAAATGAATAGCTGCTAAAGTGAAGAAAGTTATCGTAAAGTTAAATGCACGCACTACGTAGCGCCCTCTTAACTAGAGACACAAATACACACACAAGCGTATCCTCATAACTACCCATAATAATGGTCGTAAGAAAAGTTTTACCCGAAAACATTACCTTTGCCTACTTAAGCACTTTCCTTTCAATATTATATGAGAAAGCTTAAAGACTTTTGAGCAGATGCTAGCGGTACTTTTGTCACTTTACCATCAAAAGATTTGGGATGCGGCTGAATTTATTTGGCTTACTTGAACACCATATACGTATATTCGTATGTATGTTTGTGGGTGGGTACAAAAGTACCAATATCTATGTGTATGTGTGTCAAATCTGTTATTGATTTTCTTTCTTGAATTTAGTAAAAGGCTTACATACCGTTATGTCAATTGTAGCATACTCGTACATCCAAATCGGCTATGTTTATTTTATTTTCCTTTTTTAATAACTTTTCTTTGTGTTTTCTTTTTCTTTTTTCTCTATTTTTATTTTTAATTTTTTTTTTTTTTTGAACCCTTTTATTTTCGGAGGTAAGTAAATACCTTCATTAACAGGAAAAAGTTAACTTTGAAAAGGGGCGGAAAAAATAAAGTGGTTTAAAAAAGGTTTACTGCTGGAATAAAGTAAAAGACTTACGAAAAGGGATTGAGAAAGAGAAGCGGTCAAGAAACTGTAAACTGTTAAAGTAAAAAAAAAAACATTTAAAATGTTTATTCAAACAATAAGGAAATGGTTAGCATTGTGAAAAGGGAAATTTAATTTGCAAAAAAAAAAATTATTTAAAATAACAAAATAAAGAAAGTGCCGAAATAGTGGGAGAATTATTTGTTGCAAAGAAACGCAAGTCAAATGAAAAGGGATAATCCGCTCTTTATACCTTTCATGTACAGCTATGGCTAACACTGCTGGTCTATATTAATTTTATTGCTTCATTTCTTTATTCTCGGTAGCTAAATGTAAACAAAAGCGCCACCGGGTAGGTGATGTTTATTGGCGGCGCATTTGTGCGTTGGCATTATGGCGACAAATGGACACTGGACATACAAAATTAAGTTATTATTTAAGTTGCTTTATTATTTTGACACTGAAGCAGGGAGTTCTGAAATAGTTCTCCGCATTCAGGAAGGCTTCTTTCTTTTTCCCAACATATTTTAATTTTCTCGATCAATTTTGCTGCAATTTAATATGCATATTATTTATTTTTATTTCAAAATGGTAAGTGCTTTTTTGTTAATTTCACAAAAATCAATATAATTAATAATTGTTGTATTAGTTATTACCACATAAAAGCTTTAAAAGGCTTCACAAATTTTCCTAGAATTTTTAATCATGTTTGACTATACATATGTATGTATATCCTACTTGTTAGCTCATAAAATAACAGCCAACGGTAATTGAGCAAACAAAAATTTATAATTACCTATATTCACCTTATTAAACATTTATCAGAGTGTGAAATTTAAAACGGATGTCCGCTGTATCCCACATGAAAACAAACAAGTTGAACAAGAGTTTTGTAGAAAGAATAGCTGCGTTAAAAAGTGAAATTAAACACAAACATGTTTATAAAATTCCACGAAGTTAATTTGAGACTTTTTGATGGTTTTGAAATAATGTTTAAAAAAACTTTAATAAAATTATTGAATAGATAATAGATTAAAATGGCACTTAAAATTCTTCTTTTTTTTTTTTGAACTGAGTCAAAGTGTGGCCTCGGGATCGATTGATATATAACATTTAAGCTCAAAGTTGGTTAAAATAAATTTTATTATTTAACTAAAATTATTTTCGACTACTTTTTCACACAGTGATGCCGGTAATCATCTATGGCTTGAGGAATGTTAAATATTTATCAGCATAACCACGGTCTTTTACGTAGCCCCGCTGGAAACCGAGCCAGGTTTCAAGAAAATAAATACGAAAAACAATCTTGGGAACGAGATTACGGCTGACCAATATGAAAAGTCAGTTTTTTATTGTCTTTAAACGTTCTTTGCACAAAGGTATAATTTTTTTTCTTCAGTGCTCGTTTTAAAATTTTAGCTTAATCTATGGATAGATAAATTTTTTTATTGAATACTTTGGAGGCTTGAATTTTCATGCACATAAGTATTTAAAAAAACAAACAAGCCGTATTTTAATACAATATTATTTTACGGCCATTCCTTGTTAAGCGTATCTTTCATAAGTTATGAGCTTAGCAAAAATAGCGAAAACTGTGAAGGTACTCCAATGAAATTGATCATAAGTTAGTTAATAGTTGTTAAAGCCAAACGCTTTAAATATTTGAGAGCCACTGGAAGTTTCCGTCATCTTATTATTTACTAACACTGAAGAAGGAAAAGTAGCGGTGTTTTTTGATATCATACTTTTGTGGCATTTAAACTAACATTCCGCTGAAAACGGACACAATATAGCGAATTAAGCGAATAAAGCGAACTTCCACGATAGGTAATTTTCGTTTTCAATATACATACATATACCTCTATATATGTATGTATTTTTATTGTTAGCCTCAAACGATTTATTTGAATAAATCTTAATTTTTATTACAGAATATTGATTCATTTCTTTTTATTTTGATACAAACAATAGTTCAAAAATGTAAGACATCGCAGAGGAGCTACATTAGGCTACATAATCTGATTTCAAAATCTTCAAACAAAATATTTTTTTAAAGATTTTGTTTTCTTTATTAAAAAAAATGCGATTCATACTCCCAAAACATTTTTTACCAAACTATATTTAACGACAAAAAATTAATAACTTTTAAAATTAATATTTTTCCTAGATAGGGTCTCAAAAGGTTAAGAAGTTACATGGTTAAAACTTCATACATACTGGTTTATTTCATACTCTTCATGATGGGTATAGAGTATTAAATATAGTTATTTTTTCCAAAAAAAAAGTTGATTTACAAATCCTTAATTAGTGACTGTAACTTACAGCTTCCATACAGCGGTTATATTCGTAGTGCACTCGTATTTCTAGATGTAATTCCTCGATACTGTTATAGTCAAACATGTGCAATTCCGGTTTGATTTTTTGTTGTAAAAGATGTTTCACGCACCGGAAGACTAATTGTCGAAAATGTCGATAAAATCAAAAAGCCCTTTGGAACCATTTGAATAAGGCTGGATACGAAAAGAAAAAATTAAAGCATTCGATTTAATGTAAAAATAATGGATTTCTTTTTTATACCTAATATTATTATTTAAGATTATAGACATCATACAACTAAAAACGTTTAGTTGCCTGTTCGGTGCTGATTTGATCACAGCAGGATACCTTCATACATTTACTTATCTCTTATAACAATGATCAAAAAAAACTAATACCATGTGTAATATATTTCTTAATACTTATTTATTTTATTCAAAAGTTTCACTTCGTGATGAGACTCTGGAACTTGTATACTTGATTTCATTAAATTCTCATAAACATATTGTATATAATAGATATACTATATTATATAAAAAGAAAAATATAGAATAAAAAAATCAAGATGGTCCAGAATAAGGACAATTATGGCTATTACTAACTAATATTTGGGAATATGAGTCGTATTTCTTGCATGAGGAAAACAATGTCTTTTAAAAAAATATTATTAACCATTTTATAAGACTACCTTCATTATATTCGCTGTTTTTTCTCACTTCCAAAAGTCCTTGGAAGAAATGTTAAAATTGTTTAATGTGGATTCCTGTCAGTTTTGGCATGAAATTAAACCATTTGCCAAATCGAAGGTACTCGCGCAGTAAATCAGCATTTTTTGATATAGAAGGACCGTATATACGACTACATATGTATAATATGAAGACATTCACAAGTCTTATTGTTTGTATGAAAATATTGTATTGAACAGTATTTACTTTGCTTTAAGAGAGTTTTTCCTTCTAATCGCACTTTGGTCGCAAGGTCTCAAACCAATTTATATACATTCCTTTGTTCTTCAAAAACTTATCGAATTGTTCAAGGTTTAAATGGTTAGTATAGCTCATTATTATAGTATTACATACATAGTTACAAAACACAACAATATCTAGAACCACAATGACAGTAAATTAGAGCATAAGAGAAAGCAGACGAAGTGTCGTGTTGGTAATCTGCAATAAGAATAATATATTTGTATATAGTAAATGTGTAAATCTAATAATAACAAAGACAACAAAGGGCAAATGTAGTAGCTTAAAAGCGAAAAGCCGACAAACAAAACAAATTAGCGTCGAACTTGAGTGCTATATATTTGCAGATAGCGAAGCTATTACAAATCTCTGTAAGTACATACCCAATAGTGAGATCGAAGACTAGTATGTGAAAAATTCCAAGCAAAAACAACTATATGGATAATGAAATCCTATCATAAGGTATTTCCTATTCGATAAAGTCCATACTGTTCTTGACTAGTATTTAATTAGTATGAAGCCAATGCATGGTCGAGCAATCGATATTTTAAGATTTCGCATTGTTAAAATTAACACACTCACCACGCTGGTCTCAAAATGCCCACTAATACGCAACTACAAAGTACCTTTCCTGCTGGGTATGCGCATACATATAGCGATAAGTACCTTCAACTGCAACTACACATTGTCATTACTACTATTACGAGTTCCTTTGTCAGTAGAATGTCAACTCCCCCAGCCAAGTTGTTTGTCTTCTCAACCTCCTTATGAAGCCGAACGCGTTGGCTTACAATTATAAGACTTATAAATACGAATTACCGTTGCAGGCGCCACAACGACGACACGCACACATAGTGTATACGCGCACTCGCACACACACAGACACTATTATTACTCAGTCTCTTCCACTCACTCTCCCCAGCGCAGTTGACACCATGACAATAGTGCTAGGCATCCAAGCAAACCGCTTAGGAAATAATGCTCTTCCAATAATAAGATGAAGCCATTTTCAAGTATTTACACACGCTCTCGGGCAGTACGACGACGAACGAGCAAGCTAACAAATGGATGACTGAACGAACATTTGTAGGCATCAGCGACTTTATTAGCTGCAAATTTGCCATTCACAATTAATTAGTTTTCCACGCCCCTGCGTAAGACTTATTAACGAGGTTGAATCGGTCGATAAGTGGAATAAAAAAAGTTGGTGACAACAGATGATAGGCGGTAGCCGGTGTTGGTGTTGTTGTTGCGGTAGTAGTGGTAGTAGTGGAAGCGGAGAATGTCAAGTGCTTGATTAAGCATTGAAGGTTTGTCAATAGACTTTGTTTTCAGATGTACAAATTTACTTTTTTGGATTATAATTAAATGGATAAATGGAGTTGGGGAATGCCGTGCTGTGACTTGCACTATTAAAAAAGACTTGAGATTTGTATCTATTATAGCAAAATATAAATTTAGCCAAAGTTGGGTATGACTGTTCTTATTTCAAATTCTTGTTGTACTAAAATTCATCAATATTCTAATATTTTATCAGTTAATACAAATTTATATCGCTACAGCTCAGGCTTTGTAATGATCAGCTAAAGATAGAAAAATACACGAGTACTTAGAGCACTTACATATATTTAGCTTAAGTCAAGATCTGTGTTTGAATTCATGTTATGAGAAGCCTGTCGAACAGATGCTCTGATCCCCTAAAAAGGTGTCACTTTTACCATTTTATTCATATAATACCTATTAGTATACTAGCAGGCTTCCTTTACGACTTTTCTTAAATTTATTTATTTTTTTTATCCTATGACTACAAAACTTTTAATTTTTCTAATATTATTTAAGTATCAACTTAGCACTTGGTTACATTATATTACAAGCTTTCCCTCTGAATCATTCTTTTCTTATTTCCTTACATCGTATACCACGAATATTTATTTTTTCTGTGATTTAAAATTTAGAGTCATAAAAATGGTAGGTACCAAATAAAACCAGGTCGCTCCAAACTGATCCTCCCTACGGAGTGGGCGTCTTCCTTTTTCTCTGCTTCCACCAGCGGGTACTGCATCGAATACTTTCAAAGCAGTACAGTTGATTGTTTCATCCTCCGCGTTATTCGCCGTTGCCAATGCAAAAAAGGACCATAAATCGTTCGGAAAAATTTTCCTAGAAAGCCGCCTAATCAGATAATGACATCGTCCATGCTTCTGTACCATATAGTAGGATGGGTATGATGAGGGACTTTTAGAGTTTGGTTGTCGTTCGCCGAGAGAGGGCATTACTGTTCAGTTGCTCACTCAACACCTCTTGGCAAAAGTGATTCTGCATCGGATTTCAAGGTTGACATTATTTTTGGTATTAATACTGGTTCCAAGATAAACGAAGTTATCTACGACTTCAAAGTTATGACTGTCAACAGTGACGTGGCAGCCGAGTCGCGATTGCGATCGTTCATACCAGAACCATTGGCTTCTCTTCTTTATCAAGTCTGGAGAAAGCAGAACTAATGGCGCGGTTGTTATGGCCTATGATATCAATATCATTGGCATGTGCCATCAGCTGTATACTCATATGGGGGAAGAAATCACATGAGAAAGCATCACCTTCGTGACTCGTAAGACTAGTAGAGGTCCTTCATACTTCTCTCCACATTGCCCAGCGTCACGATACATAGCCGTATATGTTTTGCGGGGAAATCAAATTCAGACATAGCAGCATAGAGGTTGCTCCTTTTTATGCTGTCGAGACAGTCTATTTTCTCTCCTCTGCAGTTTTTTATCGTACCAGCTCTTTTTCTGACTCTGCCGAAAGCCAATAGTTTCCATAGTGGCGGTACGTTTGGAGTTTGAGGTTGCGGTCCACTGTTCCCTTATATTGAGTTGCTGATGAGTATTCTCAGAAAGCAGGTTTTACAAGTTGCTGCTTTTCGACGTGGAACCTTCCTTGTGTTTGCCGACGGGCCTGCTGTGATACTCACAGTAGATGTTAGAACCTCGGAACATACGCATACCTAGAACACCGGATACATGACTTTCATACAATAAATCACAGCATGATCGATTTGGTTGCGTGGTATACGAAACAAGATAATTCGTTTCAGGAAGAAAATGTAACATTTATGTAAATTTCTAGACCATTTTAACAATCTAAAGGCCTCAAGGCCTTTTGAGTGAGTTCTTGAAGGGTAAAGCCACTCTAGAGGTTGAAAAATATACTCATTTTTTTAAGTTTATTGTACGAGTATAAGAAAAGGAATAGAATTTCTGTTTAACCATTTTACAGAACATATATTGATGTATAAAAAAATATTCTCTAATTATTATTTTTTTACAAAATTGTAGTGGTAAAGTCGATTATTTAATACATGCTTTTTGAAAGGCGTTCACGGGAGGACCGACTTCTTCCAAAGGATGAGACCTAGTACAGAAACGCAAAAAGTTTTATGATCTACAAAGAATGGTCTTTGGAAATAAATACAGATTTATTTTTTAACTAATTTTTGTGAAAGCGGCACACTTTTTTTTTTAAATATTGATTTTTGACTAAAAAAATACGCACTATATTATTATAAAAAAGTTCACATTAGGATTTGAATAATCTGTCTTCCCAGTTTTTTTTTTTTTTTTGTTTTTTTAGAGCAATTGCTCTAAGTGGGAGCTACTCGATACAGGTACTTCTAGAGAATATCAACCTTTAAATTGTCCTGAGGAAATTTCTCTATTCTTAAATTTTTCTGCTCATTATAATTTTGGCTGCTAATTGATAAAATTTCTCGTGAAAAGTAACAACACCTACCACTTTTATTTTATTTTTACTTCAAATAATTTTACAATTTAAACATGCATTATTTCTAGGAGAAATTGATGTAGGTATGTACCATATGTATATGTAACTGCGTACGCACATTGACATGTACATTTTTGAAGAAGGGGAGAATTAAGAATTGGCATAAAACTGAAATAAAATATAGCTCCGGTGCGATGAAAAGGTAATAATAGTAAAACAACAACAACAACAAAAAGATATTACAAACAAAAGAAATGCAAATATGCGCCCTAACTGTATTTCGATGTAACTGCTGGTGTAGTGAGTGGTGTTCTGGGAGAAATACTTATATAATTGGAGTTATTCCTGCTTTACAGTTCTATTTACAACTATACTTGTAATACTGTGTTATTTTTATACCTTTCATGTACATGAAATGGTAAATTATTATATGTAAAAATTCCTTGTTTTGAGATATTTCATTAAAACTTGCTGCAAAGATGCACTGTTATTGTACATTTGAACAAACATTTGTTAGAACAAGATGGGATCACCATAGCATACGTGGGGCAGCTGATAAGTTCGCGACCTAAAGTACTTAATGAAGCAAAAGCGCCTGAATCAACAAATTCGGCGTAATATTGACTGTTCATTGTAATTCCCTTTGGCTGGTAATCAACTTAATCACAGCGCTGTGCTCCAAGTTGCGAGAATTTCCAGTTTCCGTTAACATCATGTTGTTGGCAGTTCCAGGAACCAATTGTTAATGAACGTAATAAAAATCTTTAAACGTGCGCTCAACATGGCCCTACCCTAACCGAAAACCCTATTCTTTTGTGTGCACCCTAATGCATCTTTAGCATATAAGAGCCGTGTAAACCAAGCAATGTATGAGATTTCGAAACCAACCGACAGCAAGTGAGCACGTGGCGATAATTTTTAATATTAAATAGTAAAGATATTAATAATAAACTACCTTTGTATATAGGAAAATACAAATATAAGACATTTGTAAATAAAATTTATTTTGACATTATATAAAAAATAAATCATTAATTTACTTTTTAATTACTTTTAAATAAAACTTTGTATAATTAAGTCGAATACACGAGTGGTTTTATTTCGAATGGCTTACGAAGGGACCCACACGTAATCATTCCTTTTCAGCAAGGGAGCATGGATTGGAAGACGCTAACTGATCAGATAATCAGGTATCTCATCTGGACTTTATGAAGATATTACTTAGCTGATCATTTGTGAATTGTATTCTTGCATATATGTTGTTTTATTAATACTAATAATGAGTCCCGCAATTAGTATTATCAGTAACCAGTGTCATCTCTAACTACCTTAGGTCGCCAACTCATATATACGACCGATTTTTCAGAATTAAGTCTTGTGGTCATAAATGCAACAAAAATTTATCTAATAGCATAAAATTGTTATTATTTATTGCTACTATATCCAAAGGGCGGCGGCAATAGCTGAGTGGTTAGCATTGCGTATTGGCATTCTGAAAACCAGGCTTCCAGTCCTGGTTCGACCATCTCCATAATTATAGGAAATAAATGTTTCTAATTGCGGTCGCCTCTCGAAATAAAAATCCATCGGCCATTCGGAGGCAGTAAAAACTGTTTATATTATATATGTATATATATATACGTATATCGAAAATCATCGAAATCCGAAAACTCTATTATATAACCGTTCCAAGCAATTTTTTCATATATGTGAATTATTATGTAATCCTCAAATGAAGAAACCAGAAATTTGAAATGATCATGAAAGATATAAAGACTTCGGCATGACCGAAGATAGGTCTCCTTTCTTGTTTACTTTTACATTTTGTGCATTGAACTGCAGAGCCACGAATTGACGCAGCCAACATCGTCATCGTCGACGTCGTTGTCATTTTTCGAGTTGCCATTCGTTAACGTTGCAATTGTTTGTTAACAATTTTCTGTCATACACGTAGCTGAGTTCTTGTATGTTCACCTATAAGTACCTATATAGGTATGTACGTATGGAGGACAATTTCATTGCTCATATGACTACCGTATGCGTTGACTTCTCAATACCTCCAGGTGTTGTTGCAACCAGCACACAAGTACAAGCATTAACCGTTGGCTGAGGGTGCAATGAAATGCAAAGACAATGTTGTTGTTGGTGGGGAAAACAGATGATGAATTCACAACCATTTATACATATTTATTTGTTTTAAGTGTCCTGGTTGTTATGCGAAAACTTTGTTATTGTTGTTATACCATTATAAATGGGCAACAACTACGGTGTTGAGTACCACAGCACACAATGCATGCAGCACACACACACACACACACACACTCACACAAGAGCAGCAACAAGAACAATTGCGTGTATCGGATAACCAACCGCAACACAGCGTGTCAACTGTGGTGGCAGTGAGCGCACGAGAAGGTGTTGTTGTTGTTGCCGTTGGTTGGGGCGTTGAGGGGTTGTGGCTGGTGAATTGCTCACACACGCGATATCCTTGTTATTCCAACTGTCACACAAGTTTGATAATAATTTTTCATTCGTTCATTTACACCAACACATACCCCTGCATACAAATATATCTAAAGGAATCCCACGAACAAGCTCAAATTAAAAAGCATATGATTAAGTGTGTTCCCTTGAAATGCTGCTTTTGAATTGAAAGCGCTTCAGATTTACTCTGTCCTGTTAGGTGAATTCGATTTTTGACACTCAACATTACGAGTAGTGGTTTCAGTGAAATATTGATGTGAGGGTTCTCGACATACTCTGTTTCCACTAGCTGGCACTTCATCCAGAGTTTTGAAAAATAATAAAATTAGCTGAAATATTTCATGGCATGTCTCACTCAGCTCATCATGCTATAAGCTTCGGCAATTTCCGGTCCTAAGATGAACTTAAGTCTGTTAGAATCTTAGTTTCACAACTTTCAACTTTATTTGCTTATAAACTAAAATCTTCTTCTTCTTCTTTAGTAGTATAAACACCGATTATACGATCAAAGTCGAGTTAACAACAGCCCGACAATCCTTCGTCCCTTTCATTATTTGGCGCCAATTGGAAATCTTAAGGTAGTGGAGGTCTTCCTATTCCTTTACTTTTACCGGCGGGTATGGCGTCGAAAACTATTAAGGCTGAATTGTCCACATCCTTCCATATCACATGTATGATGTAAGGCCTTTACTCCTAATTAAAAGAATATTTGATTTAAACTTGGTTAAAATGTCAATGTAGGTCATTTCAATAATACTGTACTTTTACACAACATAAATATATGTATAACGCTTGTTCAGCTGACGTTTGTATGTGGGAGCATAAAATAATCGATACATATATGCGTATGTACTGTACATGTACGAAAGTATTAACAAAAGCTCGGTCAGCTCCTGGCTTTTAATTTGTTTTTGTTAAATCTCCTTTGCAATTACTTTATTAGTCTTCCTTTCAAATTTCGAGAAAACGCAAGATAGCTGAGGATGGATAAGACGAAATTCCACCACCAACGCAGGCGGGTTTCGGCGTAATTTACAGCTAATGCATATATTCAGTGAATGTCGAATTGCATATGGGCTTGAATGCCATGGCCGTATCGCGAATATGTTCGATGGGTACCACGAATTCTAAATGAGGCCCAAAAAGAGAGAGTCTCGATTGCATTTTGCTCTCTTCTTAAAAAAATTCGAAAATGGTCAGTCTAGAAACTTTAGTAAAGTCGTTACTGATGACGAATCTTGGTTCTATAAGTACGATCCAGAAACCGAACATCAGTTCATGGTATGGAGTCCAACAGGAGCAAACCCACCCGTAAAATCTAAGCAACAAAAATCAGCAGAAAAAGTAATGATGTCAGTTTGCTTCACCTGATCTAAAATCATAGCTGCTATTCCACTGGAGAATGGTCAGACGGTAACAGCAAAATGGTACACCGAAGATTGCTTAACAAAAGATTTAAAAAATTTGTTCGAAAAAAGGAAGAAAAAACATTTGCGGCGCTACTTTTTACATCTTAACAACGCGCCATCCCACACTGCTGCAATAACGAGTAAGCCATACCGTTTCTATAAATTTCTTTAAACTTTTACCAACTGCTTGAATGGTTGGATGATTATGAACACCACTTCTTTTAAAGCCCGAAACGTGCTTAGTTATAGTTATATAACGTATATAGTTTTTTTTTCTATTTTTCGTGTAAAATCGAATGATGATATTTCTGAGTTGTGAAATGAAAAGATCTTCATTAATATCCATTACGTTCGAAGCCAGCTTAGAAAAATATAAAGAAGCGGCCGATAATATCTCTCACTCATTGTTCAAGTTATTCAAGGTTATCATATTATATATGTCATAACTGCTGGTTATAATATGCATTATCTTATAACATTTGAAAAAATCTATTAAGATATGTAGGGTATTTATTTTTCTACAAGAATATCTGGCTTGCAGCTGTGGGTTCACTTTTTCACGAGATAATATCGTAAATGTAAAAATTGATTAAGCTTAAAAATTAGAGAGCGCTGCAAGAAAAAAAATTGGACTTCGAGGAAGAGTGTTATAGGTATGCTGCTGATGTGCCATTGTGATATACCTTTATCATTTATGTTCTTCTACTCATGACCCACCATCAAATGCCACCACTATTGAATCAAGTAACATAACTACTCTAGGCATGTGATATTATCATTCATCAAAATTATTACACATTCATTGTTATAATTTCATGTTTTGTACTCAGCATTACTTTTTCCACTTTTTCTACTATTGTTAAACTATTTTTTATTTGAGATGAAAAAATTTGAAGTGCAGTGAAGACTTAAGACGTCATTAAGATTGCAGACAGGACCATTTTCTTGTGTAAGCATTTAATGTTGAGTTGTCACATGGAAAGGGTAACAGTTTATAAAGACGCAGGGAAATATTTATTTGAATAATTCTGTCGTACAATGGTATAAAATAAAAATGAAGATACGTTTTTAAATTATTTATTTACTGGAATTTATTTTTTTCTGCCAGTTTATTATTGAACAACCAACTTTTTTTTAATAAAATTTCCGTAAGTATGTATATACGAATATGTATTTCTTAGCTACATTTATTCAAACACATACTAAGGACTTTCAATCGCATAACCTTTGGCTTGAATATTCGTTAATTTAACACTTAAAAATAGTATAATTGACATATATCTCGAGGCATATGCCAACTCGGTATTAGTATTTGATAGTTACGCTGCTCCGAGGAGGAATATCATCTTCATGCCGTCGAAAAAAAAAAGGAAATTGTGTACTTAAATGTTGGAGAAGGTAAATAAATGGGTTTGTATGTGTTTGTGTGTGGAGTAGTGTTTATTTTATGTATGCAATAAAAATCTATAAATTACGTACTTATATGTATAGGTATAACTTGTCAAACAAAGAGCGAGGATATCATTGAAAATTATAAAACTATTGCGAACACAAAAAGAGAATTGAACGCATAAACACCCAGCAAGGAAGTATGAAACTGCTCAGAAAAAAAAACAAAATAATACCACATTTACATACTACAATTTCCTTAAAACTTACCAATCCAAAATATTATACATTCCAGCAAAATTTTTAATGATGTGATTTTTAATAATATTTTTCGTTTTCTTTAATTTTTTAAATCATAGGTGATATTTTGATATTCGAAGAAAAATTAACTTTTTTAAAATAAATTATCGGTTGTTTATTTCAATATAAAGAGGAAGATATACGGTTAATATTGGAAACCAATATCAGCCAAATGACCGTCACAGCTAAGCTTCTTTTTTGTGAAATTTTACATCACCAACGCGCAAAGTGGCTGCTGTATACCCTCATTAGCTTCATGAGTTCCACCTTTGAGGTCTTGATTCGACGTTGGCCTGTTGACGTAGACCTTATCTTTCATGTCGCCCTAAAGAAGGAAGAGTCAAGGTGTTAAATTATAAGATCTCCGTGGCCAACTACTTCATACTTCAAGTGATCTTTGTAAAACTTAAGACTCATGACTTTGTGCAAAACACGGTGTAATGAACAGACAGAAGTCACTCTGCGAATTAAGTAGTGAGAACGAAAATGAAAAATAAAAACTCGACGATAGTGAATATGGTGTAACTTCTTTATTCAACTGTTCGATATCAACTAACAGAGATTATAAAATTCATCTCTAACAATTATTCTGAGAGGCTTAAAAATATAAAGCCTTAAATATGTACGTATGTATGTTTGAGAATAAGCGAATAAAAGAATATATGTTAATACAATTTGTATGTGTGTGGTGTGTAATGTAAGCTCCAAACTCTTATACTAAATTCTAATATCTGGGTTGCCATCTATATATGTAATATATGGTATAAATATTATGGTAATTAGCAGGATTTACAAAAGTAGCAAAATAATAATTTATGGGGACATGATAGTTTACAATTTGATTATAATATGCAGCTTTCATGAGTATAAATTAAGCGTATCGCACACAACATGTACCATTCCATTTTTACTACCGGCGTAATTTTAACTTGTCAAATTTTAAAAAATTACAGCTTCAAAAGTGACGTTTACCGGAATGGCAGGCTGACACTTCTTATTGGAAAACCCATTATTTAGAACTTGTTTAATTAATAAACCCTAGTTCACAATACAACCAATAAATTTTGTTAATTTTAAACTAGTTCAATTCTGACCGAAATTCGTCACTTGCAAAAATTACACTAGTATTCTTTACTGTTCATTTTGAGACACTAGAGGATTAACAAAAGTTCGGTAAGTTGACCAGAAAAACAAAAAAAATGGTTTTGTTTTTATTAATAATCTTTGTCCCTTTTTATCTTCTCTACATAATCGCCATTGATTTCCACTTCTGAAAACGGTCTTCAAAATCTTGCGTTTTAAGCTTATCAAGTTCACCATAAACCGCTTTAATTATTTCCTCGTTGCTATAGAAGACCTTTACTTTTAAGTTTTTTTTAAATATTTGGAAATAACAAGAAATCACAAGGTGCTGTATTCGTGGCATATGGTACTGGACGTACTTCTGCGATCCCAAAGATCGCAATAAAATTACTCGTTATTTGAGTAGAGTGGAATGGCGCGTTGTCGTGATGTAAAATGTAACGCCGCTAATCCTCTTTCTTCCTGTTTTCCAACAAATTTTTGAGAATTTTTAGATTGGGTGAGGTAAGCTGGCATCGTAACGTTTGCTGATGATTTCTGTTGCTAAGGTTTTACGGGTGGGTTTACTCCTTTTGGGCTCCATACCATGGACTGATGTTCGGTTTCTGGATCAGACTTATAAAACCAAGATTCGTCAGATTAGCAACGACTTTACTAAAGTTGATAGACTGACCATTTTCGAATTCATTTAAAATTCGCGGTACCCATCGAACATATTTGTTCGTGTATCCCAGATGATTACTTAATATTCGCGATACAACCATGGCATTCAGGCCGAATTTATTAGCAATCATTTCCTGTGTCAATGGTGGGTCTTCGTCAATTTTGGACTACACTAGATCTACAGTGACGTTATCAGTGGAAGATTTTGGCCGATCTTCTCGGTTCTCGTCCTATACGGAAAAATGTCCCGTCTGGAATCTTCACAACCACTTAGAAATAGTCTCTAAAGACGGTGCAATCGTTCCATATGCAATTTGGCATTCACTGAATATTTGTTTTGGCTGTATATTACGCCAAAATCCGAAAAGAATCATGTAGCGAATTTCTATTTACTTTGGAGGTGGAATTTCGTCTGACCTATCCTCAACTGTATTTCGTTTTCTTGTCTCCATTTTAGCCGATTGAAATTTGAAAGGAAGACTAATAAAGTAATTGCAAAGGATTTGGTATTTTTAGATTTAACAAAAACAAATTGAAAGTCACCAGCTGACCGAACTTTTGTTATTCCCCTGGTACTAGTTTCAGACAGTTGGTACTTCATGGGACACCATCGACTCAGAGTACGAGTATATATCCAAATATTTATGGTATAACAATGTAAAAAGTACTACATAGGTGCTCTGCCAGTTTGTTGTTGCCATTGTTATTTCGTGCAACAAACGAAGTGTCTAAACAAAGCAAACAGATACACAACAAATAAATAAATAGTTTGTAAGCATAGAATGGATGAAAGATGGCACAATGTGGCAGCAAAGTTGAGTGCGAGAACTTTTATCTGCAACTCAGCAGACAGAATAAGACAAAGTACGCTGTGATTGGAAATGGCATGAGGTAGCGTACATACATATGTATGTATTTATGTGTGAGTGTGTATGAATGGTGTAATGCAGGTGAAGGGACGCAAAGCAGCAAGCGATGTTAAAAGGCCAATAACTTGACATCAGCTACTACAACACGCTGGAGAATTGAGCGTTGAAAGTTTCGTACGTGCAGCGGTGGCACCAACATGTGAATTTACAAACACACGTATTGTACTTACATATACACATATACATACATGCATTCATATATGTATGTAGAGTTTATTTTTAGATGGCAACAACCTAAGCTCAACGCTCGATCCTTGTAGACCGCTGGTTAGTCAAGTGAAAAGAGGAACGACGGTAGAAACAGGAATTATTTTATTTCTCGTTTACTGCGTATTTTCCTTTTATTCAGCAATTTTTGCAAGTTTTACGATTTATATTATTTGTGCTTGAAATTTTCGCTATTCGACTATTGCTGTAGTTTTTGTTGTTGTTGTTGTTGTTACATTTTCTCTTTGTATATTGTGTAGTTGCTGTTGTCACCTCGTGATATTGGACGCTTACGAAAGTTTATCAATCATTTAAAAAGTAAATTGTTTAGAAAACATGTTCGAGACATGTTGCTTAGTCAGCAGCAAGTAAGACGAAGAAGAGGAGGAAAAATACGAAGGACTAACATACCTCATGCAACGTAGATATAAACACATATTTATTTGTGTTTTAATGTACGCTAAAAGGCAATGACAGCAACAACAACAATTGGCATTGTGATTGCTGATTAGTTTACTAACAATGACCGAAAAGTGTTGGGAACTCGAATTTTTCGCAGCGCCTCCATACATACATACTATGTGTGTGCTTTATCGAATGTACACATATTTACTTGGGTTAAATTACATTCATCTTATTTAAGTTTTATCTCTACTTATCAGATCACTTAAAATGCCTTTTCCTTTTTAATCTAAAGTCATTGGCTCAACTGACTTAAGATGGTTATACAGGAATTTAATTAATTATAGTACATATAATGACAATTTTTCCTCTCTTAGGTGGGAGAGAACTCTTGTTTCAATGGGTTAATGGTTGTTATCGCGTGTTCTTTTTTTTTTTGCTAAAATAAAAAAAAAAAACATTAAAATATAAAACTAAAATATTTTATCCTTCCTCTCAGGGCTATGAATTCTTCTAAAACAAAATAGTTTAAGATAAACAACAACAAACATTTATTACATTTAAATGTAAAACGAAAATCATTCTACCAAAATTGAAGATTTGGTAATGAAACACTTTCTTATTTGAATTTTCAATAAAAACCTGTTTGAATGGAGGTAAAAAAGTTACAAACGACAAAAGGACAAATAATCTACTGATTATATTCGAAAAACTAATTCATCTTTAAATCATTTGATTAACATGATACAGAGGTAGCTTCGGGCTTAAAATACCATTGGGGAAACTTTTGCCTGGGATCGATCTAAGAAAATCGCATTTTGTACATAGACAAATGTTTACCAATGGAAACGTCTTTTCTTTCTGCAAGTAAGACGAACATATTAATAGTTCGATTTTTTTGAAAAAATTAATCTAATTAAAACCCGATAACAATTTTCGAACTACGAGAACAATCGTACTCCATTTGGACGTCCTTAATAATTTGTGTATTTTGATTTGATGGAAGAACAGAAATAAAGGGCTCAGTGACTGGAAGTACCAATGGATACAAAAGACAGTAGCAAATGCTCATTTGAATTTTTGTTGCAAATTATCAAAAATAATCTTGCGTTCACCATACTAAATTAGTTTAGTTTTATGACGTCATCAAAAAAGTTGATGTTATTAAAAAAAAGTTTCACGCAAGGTAGAAAAGTGAGAGAATGTTAAAAAAATATAAACGATTGTTCATGAAGAATTTTTGTAGTTCATTACAAAATAGTAAAAAATCATAATTGTCAAATAGTAGGAGCTACTGTGTCATTAACATGTGTTTTTCGGCAGAATTTACCATTAAAATTAATGGGAACGCGAGCGGATTTCAGTGAAAAAAATCTGCCTTATCAAAAACAAGAGACTTCATTTGAGAGAAGATGTTAGACCTGTTGCGTAAAATAGGAAAAGGTGATTTCCTGAAACAGAATAACAATATAATTATTTTTACAGCATTAGGAAGTGTAAGTCTGTCGTTTCAGTGATAAACACTGACGATGTCATTCATTATCCGACAGGTTCTTGAATACATTAAATCCTGCCGGTCTTCAAAATTCACATATTGAAATTAATAGTTGGGGCGTCAATTATGTTACTGTGGAAATCAGATTACATCTGAAAGTATTGTAACGAAATTTAGTCGAGGCTAATATACATATATTTATTTCGAGGAGAAATCAGAATTAACCCTTCAAACTTAAGAGAGTGCTTCGCAAAGATCATGGTTAAACCTATATTGTGACAGGAAAAGAAGAAAGCTGCTTCGCCAATGGCTTGCGCTATAAGCTCACAAAGTAACCTGAAGCCTTGAAGTTTTTTAGCCATTCTCAATGAATCTCCACAATTGACTCAAACGTTTTCCAAGGCGCGGTCCTTTTCGAATGGCCAGAAGTCACACGAAGCCAGATCAGGTGAATACGATGATTGGGGAAAATTATGATAATCAATGTAGTGCACTGCAGTGCATTATCGTTATGAAAAAAATCAATAAGTTGTCTTTCCATTGATCGAATCCAACGACAAATTTACGCTCCTTTATATGGCCACTATAGTAAATATGTCACAAGGACCTACTCACCTACGTGTTTGCCCCGTCCATCGCACTTCTTCAGCGACGCGCCGGTGATGTCAGCCTTTCAAAAAAAAATCTCTCCAGCAGCCTTTAGTTGTAAATTGTACGACTAAAATGACTTCTTTTCATATTGCGGGTTGAAATTAATTTGGTCCATTCTCATAAGATTGATTTACCTGTTAGACATGGCCGATCTGGGAAATGATTACCTACTTTTATTGGAAATGTTTATTCTGTTAAAAATAGGATATAGGAATAGTAGGAAGTTTTTATTTTTTATTTTAATTGGTAGAAAAGTGTAGCTGAAGTCCATTAAATGGATATGGACGTTTATGGTGAATTCGCGTCAACCGATAAGTCATTCAGAGAATGATTTCGACACTTCAAAAGGACTGATTTTAGTGTCTATGACAAAAAACGTTTAGACCCACCCAAAAAGTTTGGAGATGAGAAAAGCTTTTTAAGCCAGACGAAAATATCCAAGTGATTGAGCCGTGCGTTGCGCGAAGAACAGCCAGAAATGATCAAAAGAAGTGACAAGGTGATTTTGCAGACCTCACGTTGCGTCTACTGGCTATTTCGATTTAGAGGTCACCAAATTGGCTATTTTAAAGAAGTCAAGGAATGGGTATATAAATATATACAGATGAATGAAATATATTTTAGATTTTTATTGAGAATGGTGATCAAGCATTGTTTACCAAGGCATAGAAAAATAAAATAATATTTTTTTTCAATTTTAATTAATTTTTCAAGCAAAAATGGCTGACAAGCGGTAGGTAATGAGTTCAAAATCTAACCATATCAACATCTACATACCAATATCCAAAAAATTTTTCTAATCGGCTACTCCCTAGGAAATGGCAATCCCTCCGAGTATGAGTCCATGTCATGTAATTAAGAAGTTCTTCATCAATGCAGGCAGCAAAACCCTACTCTACAAATTTGAGGAGAAGCTCGACTGATATCATTTCAGCAGTTATGAAATTTAAATATATCAATATAGGTTTCCAGTGTATAAAAATATTGTTAAGAGGTCAAAATCTGGTCCTCACATCCAAAGAAAACGGAAGTAATTTATGGTGAGTATCAATATGAAGGGCAAGGAAAGCCTTACAGAAACTAAAAATGGAGCAAAAATGGCAGATATGTATAGTCCATATTTGTTATACACTCATCTATAACAAAAAAGTTATCTTTGTATATACTTTAAGAAATACATAAGGTTACATATGTGGCTTAGGTGGATATTACCTTTACAATTTAGCAGCCAGTTGAGCAACCTGAAAAACTGCATGGAAATTCTTATACAAAATAAATAAAATTACAATCGCTTAAAGTGAGAAAAACCCCCTCATTGCACACAAATTGATTTAAAGTGAATTAAAAGTAGCTCAAACACACAAATATTTGTAAATAATTTTCCCCATCTGCTAGTATAAGTTAGCAATAGCAGGTGAATATCGTGCTTGACATACATACATGTAACCTTTTTGAAGTACTTTAACCATTTGTGCTGAGCATGCTTACGCATAGACGCTTTAGATATTGTTGGGTGCCAAGGCGTATGAGTAACATTTAGCTTATCAGTGTTTAGTTGAATAAAAAGCGGTATTCTTCTGCTGCAACCAAAAGCATTTCATTTAGTAAATTGCCATTGAAATTGAGCGGTTAATGTAGATAAAATGTTTTTGGTATCTCCCTTTCACTCTTTGTTTGTACCTATGTCTATCCACACAAATTCATTTATACTGCCAGTCAGATTTCACTAAAAGTTAATGCTCTCAAAAGCTCTAACGAATATTACTATTACGTCAATTGCATATATATGGTACAATCACATATCCATATACATATATATATGTGTATGGCATTTTCACACGTACTTTTCCGCTACACACCTATCGTAAATTGTTGTTCGCCACATCCAACTCACAGTTGGTGGTCTTCCAGGCGACTGCTCAACCAACCAAACCTCCAGTGAGCCAACCAGCTAATGGTCGCTGGAAACCGCATCCAGTCGATTGCAATCGACAAATTGGCCATGGCGCATTGATTTACTATGTATTTATCTATGTGTGTGTATGCGTTGCGATCTATGCGCTCAACAAAATTAAACTAGCGTATAAATACTGCTATAAATGCTGCAGCTCAATTGCGATTTCTATATTGCTCGCTGCATCACGTGTTATCGCGTACGCACGACTTGCCTTTTAGGTGAAACTAGAAATTATAATTTCGCTTTCTATGCTCAGGCGCCATCATTCACCTGGTATACGGGGAGAAAGCTGCGAGGTAGTTAAAATTTGAAATTTTCTTGATAGCAAAACTGAAAACAGAATTCAGGAAGGTATTATTTTAAAAAGTAAAAAGTTCGATCGATTTTAAGTTCAAATTAAATATTAAAACCTTATCTTTACCTTCAATTCGATTTATAAAAACAATTAAACGCATTCGATTTTATTTTTGACAAGAAAAAGAGAAAAAATTGCTGGATGTTCATATATCCAGATTTCGAATTCACTATCTATCGTATATCAGCCACCTTAAATTTTTGTTTTAAAAATTATTTTAAGTTGAAAACAAAAAATATTATTGCTTTGGTAAGCGAGTGTTTTGATTTTGATTCTTAATTCATCTTTATAAAAATATATAAATGCGTGTTAAAATTAATTCCATCCGATTGCCAGATGAACTAAGGTCTGCCTGTTCATTGCCAGATATTAAATAATTTTAGCCTGCATACATTTTCTAATGAGACTCGATTACCGTCATATAGTGATTTATGATTTATAATTCCCAGATATAGCACCCTATGATTTCTGGTTATTTTTCTTCGAAAAAATTTTTCTTTAAAAATTAAAAAAAAAAATGGAAAGGTCTTTAATAGCAACGAGGGGATAATTAATGCGGTTAATGTTGAGCTTGATAAGCATAAAAGGCGAGATTTTGAAGACTGTTTTCAGAAGTTGATCTATATGCTTAGGAAATGCATTGAAATCAATGGCGATTACGTAGAAAAAAATAAAAAATCGACAAAGAATACGAATAAATACAAAAATTATTTTTTTTTATTTTTTATTTTTTTTGCTCAACTTACCGAACTTTTGTTAATCCCCACGTATTTATTTAAAATCGAACAGAAAGTTATAATTTCTTTCAACTCTACCCATACGATGGTGTCTAAATTAATCAAACAGCGCAAAGTCAGCCCAATTTGCATTATGTTAAGACACGATTAAAGGGCTGACTGAGAAGAGAAGGGTTTGCATTTACTGGCGGACGGGTGAGAAGACCGATGAGATAGCTGATGAACAGGCTAAACACAGAGAACAGCAATATTCTTTAAGCTAGTAACACAGCAAGGAGTGAAACAGAACGATTCTGGTCTCATGTAGTATACCTGGTAGCACTATGGACGTAGTAACGACTAGATCTCATGGCTTAACTCAGGAAGTATGTAAATATTATATATTACTGCTCAGATAAAGATAATTTATCTACTATGTACAAAGCCATTGTCGGGCACATTAAACCTTAAAAAAATGTATGTTTAGAAATGTGAGAACTATAATTTTTTAATCAAAGTACTAAATTATTCGTCTACCTCGATTACGCTGCCTTCAAAATATGATAACGACATGAAATTATGGACATTTTACGGCACTTCTTCCAAATCTCCAAAATTTCCAAATTTTGCTCTTTAACATTATCTTTAGTTCGTACAGCAATGACCTTTTAATGTAATAGCTGAGTGGTGAGCATTACGTATTGCTACCAACACCCAAAATTATAGAAAATTGATTTTTCGTTAAGCGATCAGTTCTATTAAGTTTCAAACGAAAAGTATCGATAACAACTTTTATCGATATGGGTAGCTTTAAAATAATTTAAATATGTATGTATGTACATATGTATAAAAAAACACTATGTATTTGTGAATAACTTTTAGTAGAACTTACATATATGACTCGAAACTTTTGTATTTTAGAAGAATGAATCTTAACCGTTTTAATATAAACTTAACATGTTAAAATATGTTTACTAATACGGCAGGAAAAGAAAACAAAAAGTCAACAGATATGTACATATACAGAAAAAATTGATTTGATTTGATTCGACTTAATTTATTATATAAGTATTCATATTAAATATACAACGACAAATTTTCATTTAACTACATCGGGAAAAATATGTTTTATTTCCATTAAAATTAATAATTAATTCTGTTCTACAACTTTGATTTTGGCGGAAAATTTTTGAATGTAAAGTTGAACACAGCACTAGCAAACAAATTTTGAAGTAATTCTCTCTTCCAGAAATATTCTACTGTTGCCCTGATGAAAATAAAAGTATATAAAAAATATATGTATAAATGTTAAATAAAATGTTACTGAAAAAACTCAGGTTTTGCTGCTGATTTATGATAAATTCCAATAATTATTACATTGAAACACCAAACATAAAAAAAGACAATTTTAAATGGTTACTTATATTTTTATAATTATTTCTTATCAATTAATCGACACGCTAATTCCAAATATTCACACAACTTGCATATTTTCACAATAAGCAGGGCACAAGAATCAGAGACATGCGGGAGCACAGCTGATTTTTTTTTTTTTCAATTTAATGACCGCCTAAAATGTTAACCTTTCTAAGTTTCTCTCATTTAGATTTTTCTACACCAAGAAATTACATATTAAGTTTGGCATTCAACATTTCTTTGAGCCCTCATTATCTGCATGTTTCTTGTGCCATTTTTAATATGATACTATTATTATATCGACAAAAGCGGGATCTTTCGGTTTTCATTGACAACCAAACTGCCTCTAAAGTATTAAGTATTCACTATTGAAAAATAAATGTAAGAAATAATAGGAATAAAATTGTCTTTGAACAGAGTTTCGATACAAGTTCTCTTCACTTACTCGGTACTCGGCACAAAAGTATTGAGTACAAATGTACTTGGTATTGAAGGAAAAGTATCGAGTAATTACTTGTATTTACTAGTATCGTTTTATCCCTATCAACAATTCATAGTTAGGTACTCATAATATGAGAATGTGGAGGCAGTGGAGGGGAATCATCGTCCACATACCATGGAGCTTACGCTGATGAATTAGAAATTAGGAATGTGGAAGGCATAGAATTAGAATATCTTATTAGTTTTAGCACAACGCAAATTGATTTTGGATTTCTTACATTTACAAGACATTGCGAAGCAACGTTGTCGCAACGGTCACATTCTTAAGCTTCCAGAAGCGACGACGATGCACTAAATGAAATATTAGTGGCATTTACAAAGAAAAATAAAGCTCTTGCTTGGATTTTATTGAACAGAACCGAAGAAACTCTGTAATAATGTTCAATTATTATTGATGGCTTACACGGCAATATATGTAATTCCAAACTCAAAGCAAAAAAAAAAAATAATAATAAACAAAAATTACCCAAACCACCTCTACTGTCTAATAAAAATGTAATAAATTCTAAAGTCTTCAGAAAGATGTGTGAAATATAATTTAAGTGCCGTGGTACATATCTATTGGCACAGTTAAATTTTTAAATCAACTAAAATAAAATCATGGCCAAGTAACAAGTCATCCATTATTAAAAAAAAAAAAATTGTGAATAGTTTTTATGATCCTGATACTACAACAGTCAGTCAAACTCAATTTTGGTTTCGTCGATTTCGCGTAAATCATTTTGATATAAAAGTGCGGTGTGGAAAACCATTTTTTGAAAATGGCGATAGAAAAGTGGAAATCGTCAAGTCTGGCCATCATGCGAACAATGTTTCATTTGCGCAGGAGCTCAATATTGCGCAGAATAAAGTTGGAAATATTTGAAAAGGAAAACCCTCAAGAACCGAATTTCCATCTGTGGGTCTGGTTATAAAAAGTTTATCCCTTGTAGCAACGTCAACGAAAAGGTCGAAGTTCAGCCAGTTGTCGCAAACAGTCGCCAAGCCAGAATTGACGGCCAGGTAGGTTTTGTTGGTATGTTTGTTGGGATTAGCAAGGAATCGTCCTCTATATATAATGTCAGCAATTAGACTATCTGAAACAAGCAATCGCTCAGAAGCGCCCAAGTTTGACCAACAAGAGAGGAATTATGTTTCAGACCACACAAAATTATATCGACTAGCCAGAAACACCAAGAGCTTGGTTGGGAGATTCTTATGCATCCACCTTATAGTGCGGACATCGAATCATGTGATTACCACCTACTCCAGCCTGTGGCGAATGATTTAGCGGGTGCATAAGTTTCCTCAACAAGTATCTGTGAAAATCGATTGTCTAAATTTTTTGTCTGTAGCACAAATGTTTGTATGAGAGAGGCATAGGGACTTTACCTTCAAAATAGTAAAAAAAAAAAATTATGCATATTTGAGATAAATCGAAAATTGTTATTATGGTAAATAAAGCCTTCAATTTAGTGTAAAAATAATGTTACTTTACCATGTATACATATATGTATTTTCCTAAAGTTAACCGAAATTAAAAAAAAACTTCGTTTATTTTTTTCTGGTGTTCTTTTTTTCATTCATATTGAACTTGGGAATTGAAGACCTCAAGGATATAGACAGTTACTGACCTTTTGCGCAGATCTTTTAGTATATTTTTTTCGTTTATTAGTTTTTCATACGTTTTTCTTTTCAATAGCTTTATGTTATTTTTATTTCTCTGTGACATTTCTGTATCTTTTCGCCTTTCATCTTCAATTCAACGCAACGCGCGTCATATTCTCGCTGTAGTTATCCGCTACTATGGCAAGGTTAAAGTTAAAGTTTCAACTCACTGCCGCGGTTTTTCGCGTCAATACAACGTTGGTCTTTCATCGTCGACGGAACACAGTTTGCAACATCACTATTGGCATCCGTTCATATCCCAAATGCCCAAATCGCAAAACTTCAATGCTGCCGGAAGACAAAAGGACAAACTTTTTCGTGCGCTTCACTTCATATTTTTTTCTTGATCAACACTTTTATGCATTGTGTCATCGTGTCTTGCTATACTTTCCATGTGCCCTTGTTGCATTTGCTTCTGCTTGTTGTTTATGTTGCTTGTTGATGCTTTCATTTGGTGCACTGTTTTCGTTTTCTTTTTGAATATTTGATTTTTTCTTTTTGTTTTTATCAGCACATGTACACGTACATTTGTATGTTTTTTAACTTTATTTTATTTTATTTTTTTGTATATTCTTTGCTGTACTTTTCCATTATATGTTATGGTTCCTTATGATTCCTCCACCCACACATTTTGGGCTTCATTGACGCTCTGTGTTGACATTGTCGAAAAGTCAATTTAAGTTTGCGCCGTTAAGGCATCAATGGGGGCACAGTGGTAGTAGTGGCGTACGCATAAATTTACGAAAAGTTGTGGTGAAAAGAAGCGAAGCTCTTTGGCCCCAACGAAAATTCTGCCAACGTCGCCAGTGGCTAAAGCAAAGAATTTTGCGAGTTTGGCTGCAGCAACAGCAGCAAAGCTTTACTAATCTCGCTAACACTACAACAACAACACTTCGGTTGCAAATGTAGCCAAATATTCGTGCGAATCTACCACCTCCACACCCACAATCTAGTGTAGCAGATTATTGTAAAACTTGGCAGCCACATTGAGTTCTTTCATCATTTAAGAATATATATGTATGTATGAGTATATGCATATACCTATACTATGCAACCCTTCAGTAGTTGGTGTAGGTTTTGTTAGCTTTGCTACTTTTAAATAATTTGCGAAAGGCGAAAAGCGAATAGTTGAGATTATTTTCTTTACGAATTGCTGCGGGCTTTCGATCGTTCAACGTCCACTTTATAGTCAGCAGATTATCAAAAGCAGATTTATTTATAAATACATATGTATACATACATATACGTCCTGCGTGTCCTTAGTTTCCTCACTTGTTTATTTTCCAATCATTCACTGGCATTGGCAGAGTTTCTTACCAACCGCCCGCCCGACCGACCACACTTGTCTTGTGTCAACTATTTACTTTATATAAATCTTTAACGCTGATCGACTTTGACTTAGCCAAATAGCGTAGAAATGCAATTAAAATATGCTCAGTTTCAATGGATTTTCATGCTTTGCTTTCTATATATACGTACTTATATTTGTACGTACTTACACGTATATACAGATGGGTCTAGTTTTATCTATACTTTCTCTTATTTTATAGCAAAAAAAATAAAAATAAAAAAGTATTTACCTAACCACATGTTTGCTTGCTTTTTGTATCATTGCAGGAAGCGGAAAATGCCATTACCGCTATGAATGGCCAATGGCTGGGCTCACGTTCGATACGCACGAATTGGGCAACAAGAAAACCGCCGGCGACAAAATTGGATGGTAAGCAAAAGACAAGTTATTTAAGCAAATAAAAGTGATTTTCAGAAAATGGAAATTATATAACGTGTGTAACGTCTCGATTTACTGGCAAGAGAAGGATGGAAGAAGAAAATTATTGTTTAAACTCACTTTTATTGAATTATGCCTCTCTTACTCACTTATTAACTTTTTCACTCTCTCTCCGCTCTGCTCTATTCAATTTTTCTCCCTTAGTTAATGCTAAGCCTTTAACCTTCGATGAAGTGTACAACCAAAGCAGCCCCACTAATTGCACTGTCTATTGTGGTGGCATCAATGGTGCATTGTCCGGCTTTCTAAACGAGGAGATTTTACAAAAAACTTTCTCTCCCTATGGCACAATTCAGGAGATAAGAGTGTTCAAGGACAAAGGATATGCATTTGTGCGGTGAGTTTATAAGCACAAAAAAGAATAAAATAAAATAAAACAAAAAAGTAACATAAGGTAAAAGTTATGCAGCTACATACATATGTATACCTATATATGCTTACACAAACGATGCACATAAACACATATTTTAAGGACAGGCATTTACACATTGTAACATGCATAAAATATTGTATTTAAGAAGGCAGCAGTGCATTAAATATCTATTGCATTAAGCTAAATTTTTCCTCCGTAATAACTTATATATGTTAAACATATACCATATATGGTTTTTGTAGAAGTATATATATGTATACCTATTTCATAGCATCACAAGTACGGGGCTGTAGGTATATTGACAAATGTTTTAAGGTCTGTGCATCATCGTTTCCCTCGTTTCCAAATGTGGCTAATTCTTGACGTTCTCCAGTGATGGAACTTTCCTACGCACATTATAGCGTCTCTTGCACTTGGACTTACACCTACATCTATATAGAGTCCATTTCACGCAATTGATGAACCCAGCTGACCAATCACAATGCCGTACAAAAAGCGGTGGACGGCAATTTTTCGAACAAAATTTTCTTCAGCGATAAGGCACATTTCTTACTCGGGGGTTATGTAAATAAACAAAATTTTCGCAATTGGGGCTCCGAGTTTTCTCAAGTAGTTAAAAAGAAGCAATTACACCAAAAAACCTTACTGTCTGGTGTGTTCTTTACTCCGAAGGTATGATTAGATCTTATTTCTTTGAAAAAGACAACGGTGACACTGTCGCTGTCAATTCGAATTATTATAGTCTTGCAATTGAAGAATACGACTTAGAAAATATCTGGTTTCAACACGAGCGATTATAGCTTTATGACGAGGGAAATTTCCCGGCATCTTAATTTTTCATCTTGGCGGTGACAATGGGTCGTCAGGCGATTTGATGCTGTTGAACTTTTTTTGTGAGCGAAAGTCCGCACGAAAATCCATAAAAAGAGTCAGAGTTTGCAAAGACTCGCAGACGGTCACTTGGATGTGGTTTTGTTTCTCATATAATGGTAAGATTCAAACATTATGTTAAAAGAGGAATTTTGTGAAAAAAACAAAATATTTTAAAAGCATTTTGGATATCTTTGTATTATTCAGTTAAAAAAAATGCGGACCAAGAATTTCCTGACTAAAACTGAACTAGTTCAAAAGCCACTGGAAGGCATTGCAAAGAATTTTAGCATAATTAATACTCAACTATAATTCATGTGTTATTTTCTAAAATGGTTCTTTAAATATGATCACTAACTTTTTAAACTGAAGCCAGGGTATTTTTCTTATCTTCTGCTCAGCTGGCTTCTTCTTCTGCTTTATTATTGACGCATGCACCAATCACCCAAGCGGTGCCGAGATAACAACAACACGCTACTGGAGGTACCAAGTGATGCCAGGTCATTTTCTTCCTGATCTTTCCAACGGAATGAAATATTTCTTCTTCCTCTGCTTACACCGGAGGGTAATATGTACAAAACTTAACCAAATGTTATATTGTCCGATTGACACTAGTATAAGATCGGTCTATTTCTGAATGAAATCTGACAATCGTATACAACACCATGTCAAAAATGCTGGTTGCTTTCATTGAAAACTTCTACTTAGCCGACTTGTCGGCCTAACTAGCTTGCTTGGCAGACAAGGTTTTAAAGTAGTTTCACACTGGTCCATTTTATCGCAGGGTAGTTGCCTAAGTTTACGTATGTAATTTGGTGCTAAAATATCCTACATTAAGTTTTTAATATAATTTAAAATAAATAATATTTTAATGGTAGAAACTATTTGGAACACATTTATTAATGGGGATAGAAGCAAAGCAACAGAAAAAATATCCCTATCATTGATAAGGTTAGTTTGCTAGTTATGTATTCCAGCAATTTCATTTTGGAAATAGGTATATACATTTACTTCTACATATTTATGTAGTAAGCCCTGGCGCTAATGTATATATGCTGAAGCAATTTTCGGCCGAGCTCCTCCTCCAATTTTTGGTATGCGTCTTGCGGTTTTTCCAACAAATGGGAGGTCATAAAGTTAATCCTAAGCCGGCTCTAAAGGACCGAATTTTATGAGGAAAATCAGGAATACACTCAAATGTTTTATATTCTCTGCAGACATTTAGGTAAAAGATAATCATATCCCTTCTATTGTGTTCATGCAGAACATACTATGAAATCCCCAACCCTTTTAGATGTTTATGCAGCGATTTTACCTACTTACGAAGAGCTTTAAATAAATAAATAATTTCCTTCTCCTTTTCCCCACGTAATTTATGGCAGCTGATGAGCAAATCTGTAGCTGTTTAGTGTAAGAGGCAAGTGGAACCGCGACCTTCCGGACTATGACTGATGGTTTTCGGCCACCGGTCTCTTGTATTTTTCGATTATTCTTCAAACGCTCTTCTTGGTCGGTTGGGCGCAGTTAGGTAACGCTGGGTTCGTCGTCCTCGAAGGCATACACGTAAAACTTCCAAGCTACGAGTATGTAGGTTCCTAGCACTCATGCATTCTAAAAGGCTTATTCTTCTTTACAATAAAAAAGGTCCATAGGTTTATATTAGACATTTTTTACCAATATCATTGACGAACTCGATTTTGACATTTTGGTTGAAAAGTTGACATATACAAAACACATGTGGTTATTGTTTTCCTAGTCTTGCACGGACTACCTTCTGTGAATTTAAGTTGGTTATTTCACTCTTCTACTACTGATTAATAGCAATTGGACTCACTGTTTTAGCTGCCTATAATCCAAGCTTTTAATTTATACACAAAACCCGATCCTTCCATTGATATTTATCATCGTGAAATATTGATTATGATATAATAAAAAACCGCTCATCGAAATTAAAATCACTGGCATAAAAAGATGATGGAAGGATTTGTTAAAATCTCTTTACATTGAATTTAAATTGTATAATTTTTTCTTGGGCAACAGGTGCCACTTTGGACTGAGTAGAAAATTGAAAAGTAAAGACCTCTCTCGACGAACGAAAACCAACCACTACAAGTCACCCATCTTACCCGCCCTACTATATGGCGCAGAGACGTGGACCATATCAACATCCCATGAGTCGGCCCTGGGGCTCTTCGACAGAAAAGTTTTGTGAACAATATATGGTACTTTTCGCATTGGCAACGGCGAGTTTCGCAAACTATGGAATGATGAGCTATACGAACTATACCTATAACGATATTGACATAGTTCAGCGAATGAACGGACTACTTCATGTCGTCCGAATGAATAAGGGCGTTCAAAATTAAAATGTATTTGATGCAGTACCCGTTAGTGAAAGCATAGGAAGAGGAAGACCTCCGCTCCGTTTGAAGGATCAGGTGTAGAGTGATCTGATTTCACTTGGTATTTCCAACTGGCGCCAAACGGCGGAGTGAGGAGATGATGATGGAGGCGCGTTAATATTGATTCGGCTATAATCGCGTAAGCGGTGCCAACGCCAATAAAGGAGAAGAAGAATTGTTTCTTGGCATGAGCTGAACTAAGTCAATATTTATTATTAATTATTATTAATTTCTTTATCTATTTATACAGCGTTCCTATGAAATATAGTTGCTAAGTTAATTCGCAATAATCATATTGTAGCACGAAGCCAAAGTCGCTACAGCATCCTTCACAAAGCATAACAAAAAACTGGTTAAGTGCTCTGCATATCTGTATGTGTGTATAGCCTGAGAGCGAATATACGTGTATGTTGCCCACTTTTTTCCATTCTTGTCAGAGTGTACAAGTAGCTCCAGCTTACATTTTGCTCCCTTTCGCTTTTCGCTTGATACCTTTTTCTGCACAGTTATTGTTGTTTTTCAGATTGTTGTTGTAGTAGTTGTTGTTATAGGGTCATTGTTTAATTTTTCTCTATACTATTTGTTGTTGTTGGAATGTGAATCCGCTGTTACGTTGCATTGTTTTGCAATGTTTGCCAACATAATGAGCTTGGAGACTTCAAATACCGAGGGCGTTTCGAAGTGCTGCTTTCTTTTAGCTTTCGTTGCAACAAAAGCCGTTAGTAATGCTTCTGATTTTGTAACAGCAATACCTACTTGCAAGTATTTTCTTCGCAAACATAAACTGAATGAGGCCCAGTAGGACATTAAAGGGAGTACAAAAAATTACTGTTTTGGTATTGGTCGAATTGTGTATAGGAACTAGGCACATATGCTTCAGGAAGATGATTTCTAAAGATTTCTTAAAAACTTTACGAATAATAATAAGTTATTGAAAACATACTTTATATTTTGAGCACATTTTAGCTCTTCGCGATGTTGACACAAAACGCTGCATTGCACTGATGCACTGATATTGAGCCAATCAGGGAATTCCTTAGTCGATTTCACAATTTTCATGCCCTGTGCAGCTAAATGGAAACTACATTTTGTATTTTTTCGCTTTTATACTTTTTATACAGCACAATATACAAACACGTAATAATATATAACACACACAATAAGTGTATATTTATAACACAAGTATACAGAGTTTTGGACCTAGGCCAGCTATGGTAATAAATGACATTAAATTCGAATTTTCACTCTGTTTTTTAAAATTGATCTTAGTTAATTATTACTTAGTTTTTACGATTTTTGAAAATAAGTGATTTCTTTAGGTTAAAAGCAAGAAACGAGAAATGAATGGAGGTTGAGTTTTTTTCGATTCCTCGGAATCTTTTTCGCGATATCATGATTCGATATTGCCCAAGTGTAGCCGTTCTCATTGTTCGATGCTCGTATCCCCCAAATTTTCTAGGCAAAAAACATGACGAGAGTTCAATAATCTATCTTCCAACACATTCCTGTTTACCATGGAAGTGGTGAACAACACTATCAAAGACGATCATGCTGTCTGTGAAGTTTCTGTCGGTCACTGATTTTCAATTATGAGTATAAATAAATATTTTTTCTTTAATTTATGCACATGACAATTTAGGAGACTTGATTAATTATTAAAAAGCCGTTCATTCACGGTTAAGTGCTTTAACGAAGTTCTTGATAAGGTCCTGTCTGAAGTTAAGAGGTGGCAGGCAAACGTCTTGCCGATTTTCAAGTGGTAGAGCGGAGACGTTCTGCTGTCCAGATTCGCATTGAATACAACATATTAGCGTCCGTTCAGATAAAATCACTTGTCAAACGTATCGTTGTCTAATAGTTGTTACGACACCATAATGCTGCCATCAGCAATACAGCTTGGAAAATATTGTCAAGAATATTTGTAATCTGCTCGGGTCCAGACAATGACTAGAGTTTGTAAACTTGTGTAATATTTGTATGCTAGGAGAAATGCATCCCACTTGTATTTATTCTGCTTACTGGATCTAAATAATTGCCATCTAAAAAGCAATTTAATATTGTATATTACGAAAAAAATTTGCTTGGCTGATTTTGAATTTAAGATGTTACATCCCAACCCTTACAAGGGACTGCACAGGCACTTACTGAGACTAAACATTTAAGTGAGTTCTAAAAATACGGCTCCATTGAATTTCTTTTCTGAGAAAATATAATCGAATGTAGCTAAAATAAAATTATATCACACAAAGCAAGCTAAATTAAAACAGAATAAATTAAAAAAAAAACAAAAAAATAACAATAAATAAAATTAAAACAAAAATGAAATAAGTAAAATTAAAATTAAAATAACGCGAAATAAAATAATAAAATGAAAAGAAAAATAACATAATTTAAAACAACATAAAACAAAATCAAAATAAATTAAACAAAATTAAATAAAAGTAAGTAACATAAAACAATTAACTTAAATGAAATTAAATAAAACTAACTTAAAATAAATTAAATTATATTAAATTAAAATAAATTAAATTAAATAAAATTATAATATATAAAGTAAAATAAAATAAAATGAAATAAAATAAAATAAAATAAAATAAAATAAAATAAAATAAAATAAAATAAAATAAAATAAAATAAAATAAAATAAAATAAAATAAAATAAAATAAAATAAAATAAAATAAAATAAAATAAAATAAAATAAAATAAAATAAAATAAAATAAAATAAAATAAAATAAAATAAATTAAAATAAAATAAAATAAAATAAAATAAAATAAAATAAAATAAAATAAAATAAAATAAAATAAAATAAAATAAAATAAAATAAAATAAAATAAAATAAAATAAAATAAAATAAAATAAAATAAAATAAAATAAAATAAAATAAAATAAAATAAAATAAAATAAAATAAAATAAAATAAAATAAAATAAAAAAAAATAAAATACAACAAAATAAAATAAAATAAAATAAAATTAATTAAGTTGGAGAGCGATTTGGCGGTGCCAATGCCAATAAATAAGAAAGGAAATAAAGTAAAATTAAAAAGTCAGATTTAATTAAAATAAATAAATTAATATAATTAAGCATAAAATAATATAAAACGAAATGAAATGAAATAAAATATATTAAAATGAGTCAAACAAAATGAAATTAAATTAAAGTTAAATAAAAAAAAATTAATTAAATTAAATAAAATTGAATTAAATTAAATAAAATAAAAAAATAAAATAAGAGAAAATAAAATAAAGTAAATCAAATTAAATTAATGTAAATTCAATAAAATTAAGTTAAATTAAATTAAATTAAGTTAAATTAAATAAAATTAAATACAATTAAAAAACACGAAAATAAAAAAATGAAAAAAATAAAATAAAATAAGAAAAGTGAAACAAAATAAAATAAAATATAAAAATAAAATAAATTAAATTAAATGGAATTAATTTAAATTAAATATAAAAAATACAAAATTCATATGTTAAATTGTTAAATTTACATGAAAAATTGGAAAGTTAGAATTAAATGAAACAAAAAACAAAAAAATAAAGCTGTGAAAGTATTCGAAGCAGTACCCGCTAGTGCAAGCAGAGGAGGAAGAAGACCTCGCTCCCTTGGAAGGATAAGTTGGAGATCGATTTGGCTGTGCCAATGCCAATAAATAAGAAAGGAAGGAAAGTAAAATAAAAAAGTCAGATTTAATTAAAATAAATAAATTAATTTAATTAAAAAATAAAATCAAATAAAGTAAAAACTAAGATAAAGTAAAATCACGTTTTAAACCAAATTTGATATTTAAAAAGGAGATATGGTTCTATAATATTTTACCCAATATTAAGTTAGCTATCACGGTTTCAGCTGAACCTGCAAACTTTGTTATATATGTTTATTTAATATACGAAAATAAATGACAACTCTTAAAAATAATACGTTTGAATTTATTTCATTTTAAATTGTGTCCGTACACAATTATACCTACTACTACGCAAATAACACATGCCAATTCTCTACCAACAGTTTCTCTACCAAAGAGGCCGCCACCCATGCCATTGTTGGCGTACACAATACTGAAATCAATCAACAGCCAGTGAAGTGTGCGTGGGGAAAAGAGAGTGGCGACCCCAATCACATGTCGGCCATCGCAGGGCAAGCACTAAGCCCTGGCTTTCCATTTGGTACAGCAGCAGCGGCGGCAGCGGCAGCAGCATATGGGCAACAAGTGGCCGGCTATTGGTATCCACCAGCACCCACATATCCGACAGCTGCACCCACACCCGCCAACGCACTACAACCAGGCCAATTTTTGCAAGGCATGCAAGGATTTACGACATATGGACAATTTGCCGGCTACCAGCAAGGATATATGGGGTAATGAAAGAATATGAAATACAAACTACATAAGTACATACACATATACAACTGTAGTTAGATATAGATTGAGTAGAACACAAGATAAATATACCGATAAAGGATTTGAAAAATTAAATAGAAATGTGAAATAAAATGTGCGTTTCTTTGTTTAATAAATAAGGTGACTTTTAAAATGATAAATAATAGAAACTTATTAACGAAAATTAAAAGTGGTTTTATGGAAATAAATATTATGATCTACTAGGACATAGATATTTAATTAATTACTATCCCTCATTTTATCTCGCGCAGCATGGGCGTTCAAATTCCCGGCACCTGGCAGAGTGTCCCTCCTCAAGCACCTTTAGCAGGCGCCACGGCTCCGCAAATAACACAAAGCGTAGGCAGCGGCTTGCCACAGGCCACCGGCGTAGTCGCTTATCCAATGCAACAATTTCAGGTTAGTCCACAGGTGAGTTCTTTCATTAAAACACATATACAACAACATAACAAATGCACACTGGAGTATGAAAACTCGCCTTCAACGTCAAAATAATTAAGACATTCTTGTTTGTTTTACAAACGGATTCCAGTAATAAAAGTCTACCAGCAAAGGCAGTGAAGTCAAATAAAAAAATCCGTAAGAATGTAGTAATTTAATGTCAAAGAGTTCTTTTATGCAAAAAATATTCTCATAAAGCAATTCCGTGTAACCAATAATAACATACCTGTAATGGAACTCGTATGTACGTTTGAGTGCAGAAGTTGATATCTAAAAATCCCAAGAAATTTATGGAAAATGGAATTTTAATTAAAAAAAATGTTCTTAGGAAATTCAATTAATCAGAACACACTTTCAAGCTTTGCTTTCGCAACTAAACAAACTCATTTTTGGCGGCGGTGGCCGCTATTGCGTACTTCCATCCAGATGATCAGGGTTCAGATCCTAGTCCGACCAACAGCTAAATATGAAAGAAAACTTATTTCAATACAAATGTCAGGCCCTCCGAGTGTATTTATGACATAAAAATCCACAAGCCGTTCAAAGGCAGCTTAGTATGAACTGTAGGTCCCTCGATTTTGATGGGAAATCCACAGAGCACACTACAAATTGGAGCAGGAGCTCGGACGAAAATCGAAAAGTCAGTGATGTGCAAAAAAACACGTACTCGTTGCTCAAGAACAACTGAAAATAACGTTGGCACGGAAAAATCAAGGATTTATTATTGAAAGGCCTCTCAGTTCTCAACGTGTAAGTGTTAGGTGCGGTTTATGCTCCGACGTGGTCATTGGACCTCACTTTTTGAAAATGAGGCCGAAGCAACAGTAATGGTGAATGGATTACGCTATCGAGAGTTGATTAATGATTTTTTATGGCCGTAATTAGATGGTATTTACCTGGACAACGTTTGTTTTCATCAAGACGACGACGCTACGTTCCACAGGAGCAACGAAACCATCGAACTTTCAACGGAAGAGTTTCGGAACACTGTTATCTCTCGAAATGGCGATCGTAATTGACCACCAAGATTTAACACCTGGCGACTTCTTCCTCTGGGGCCGCCAGATTAATTGATTAAGCCATGTCCGTCCGTCTGTATATAAATCCATCTGTTTTGACGCAACCTTGTCCCTCAGGTTTTGAGATGTTTCAAACAAATTTCATACAAATGTATTTTTACAATGTTCTGCTCATTTATCGGAATCGGCCAGACCAGTCCTGTATAACATAAACGACAGATTCTTCTTATTTGAGATTTTGGGAAAAAATCCGTTAAAAACATGTAAGAGCGTGAGATTAGGTTTACCACACTCGTAAATTTTAATAACTATTTGCACTGAAAAACTTTGAAATCGGCAGACGATTTGCTCACATATAAGGTTTTGAGTCAAAAACCCGTAATAATTCATCTAGGAGCGTGATAAATGACATTGAAAATCATCCATATTCGATATTTAAGATCATGAAATTTATAAAGACTTAAGAAAAATAGAACATTAAAAAATCAATACATAGGAAGCAGCTAAGTTGCAGCTAATTTAAGAGATCTTTTTCACTTATTTGTTATTCCCTCTCTGTATCTTATATGCAACCCACTATTATAGACGTAACAATCTTTCATTACTCAGAAGCAATCAAGAAGTTTTCTTTATCCTTTTTATAGAAGATGAAAAACTAACAAATATACACAGTAAGTCTAGCCATTTCAACTTTTTTCCAGCTAGTTTTAACTTCTTTTTTCACTGTTTAGCGAGAACAATTAAAAGAATTATCTTTTGTTTTTTTAGCGTTTTCAGAAAAATGTTTTGCTGTTTTAGCTGGTTTGGATTAAGGAGAATTTACATTACATGGTTGAGCGAAAAAAGATTATTTATCTTTTACCTTGTTCGGACTGATATCAAAAGCATGTTTTCATAGTAAAAATTTTCGCGCTAACTATAATGATTTCATTCCTAAAAAAACATCTTCTTTATTGGCGTTGGCGCCGCTTATGCGATTATATCCGAATCAATACAAGAGCGCCATTATTCTCTTCTTTTCGCTGTCTAGCCCCAGTTAGAAATACCAAGTGAGGCCAGGTCACTCTCCACCTGATCCTACAAACGGAGTGGAGATCTTCTTCTTCCTCTGCTTCCACCAGCGGGTACTGCATCGAATACTTTCAAAGCTGCAGTGCTTTCATCCATTCGGACGGCATGGCCTAGCCAGCGTAGCCGCTGCCTCTTCATTTCCTGAACTATGATCAATATCATCGTATAGCTCATACAGATCATCGTTCCATCGTCTGCGGTATTCGCCATTGCCAATGCGCAAAGGACCATAACTTGTTTGCAAAACTTTTCTCCCGAAGACTTCTAGAGCCGACTCATCAAATGTTGACATCATCCACGCTTCTGCGCCATATAGTACGACGGGCATGATGAGCGACTTGTAGAGTTTGGTTTTCGTTCGCCGAGAGAGGACTTTACTTTCCAATTGCCTAATCCGTCCAAAGTAGCACCTGTTGACAAGAGTTATTCTGTGATGGATTTCAAGACTAACGTTATTATTGGTGTTAATGTTGGTCCCAGATAGACGAAATTACCTACGACCTCGAAGTTATGACTGTCGACAGTGACGTGGGAGCCGAGTCGCGAATGCGATGACTGTTTGTTTGATAACAGGAGATATTTCGTCTTGCCCGCATTCACTATCAGACCAATTTGCTTCGCTGCTTGTTGACGCCAACAATATCAATATCATCGGGGTACGCCAGCAGCTGTACACTCTTACAGAAGATTGCACCTTCTCTATTCTGCAATAATTTAAAGAAGTCACACGATAAATAGTCGCCTTGTCTGAAACTTCGCTTGGTATCGAACGGCTCGAAGAGGTCCTTCCCGATCCTGACGGAGCTTTTAGTACTACTTAAGATAAATTTACACAGCCGTATAAGTTTTGCGGTTATACAAAATTCAGACACAGCGGCGTAAAGGCAGCTCCTTTTCGTTGAAGGCTGCTTCCACTGTAATTGGCGCAGACTGTGGGATCGCCCTTTTTGTGGATTGGGCAGAGCACACTTAGGTTCCAATCGTCGGGCATGCTTTCATCCGTATTTGAAAGCTCGGTAATCCATCGGTCACTGCCGCTTTGTTGTTTTTTAAGCGGACGGTTGCTATTTGGACTTCTTCTTCGTAGTCTAGAAATGGAACAGCTTTTAAACCGTCAACAATTGGAACTTCGGGTTCACCTTCTGCGGGTGTTTCATTTTCACTGCCATATATCAGGCTGGAAAAGTGTTCCTTACATGGATTCAATATGATCTGGGTATCCGTCACTAGCTCACCCCTCTTGGTCCCACAGTTTTCTCCGGTCTTGAAACCTTCCGTAAGTCGCCGTATCTTTTTGTAGAATTTTCGAGCATTACCCTTTACGGCGAGCTTCTCAAGCTCCGACAACCCATAAAACTCGCTTTTTAAGTATTTTTGACGTCGGTCTTAACATGCTATAAAACATTTCCTGACTTTTTTAATTGCGACAGCTAAAAATTTATGAAATATCAAAAGTGTTTATTGGCGTATAATTGATCAAATTAAATATTAGATTTAACATTTATTTATTATTCCATAGAAAATTTTAAAAAAGTTGATGCCCCACACCTCAATGAAGAAAACATTTGTAACATTTTTTGAAACATATTTAAATATTTAAATATGCATATTTTTGTAGTAATTTTCTATTTTATTTCTGTAAATGTAATTTTAATTTTTTTTAAATACATATAAGTAATGGCTACTTTGGTTCTTAAAAAAACCTTTTTTCCGATTTTTCCGTGAAATTGTTTTGGCTGTTTTTAACTTTTTTAAGGCTATCTAAAAAATCTTCAACAACACTGCAACACTGATTACATATCAACCAAAAAATGTTGATCCAAATTCACTTTTAGGATGAAATATTTTGATATGGTTGTGAATGAAATAAAAATTATTTGGTGGTAATACTAGTATTTAAAATTTCTAGTAACAAAGTAAACCGACTATTACAATGAAGATATTGGACCGGAAGCATTAATAAAATTACACTGGAAAATATTTTGGAGAAGAGTTGCTATCAGTTGAAAATTTTTAAATTAAATATTTAGTATCATATAACCTATCAGCAGCTTGAAATTCGGCCTCTTCACAGATAGTATTTACAAACTTTGGAAAATTTAGTATTATACATTTTACACATAGTTTTTGCGACTCTGCTGATCGCAGCTCGTTCTCTGAGTCTATTCGCCTGACGAAGTAGTATTACTCCTTGCTTTTGCTACACTTCCTTGAATAGAACTTAATGGTTCCAGAAAGCGTAGCCAGTTCGTCAGTTATCTTGTTACCTAGAATATCCTTATGGACTTGCACATAGTAAATGTTAACTCTTCTGTTTCCAGACCGTACTTGAGTCGCCTATTTACATAATGTGACCAACCATAGCTGACTTCGCGCTGTATGAAATTAAGGTCTTTGTGGAGGCTTGGCGATCCACGTAGATGTTTATTCTTTTCTCCTGAAAGCCAGCACATTGTTATAGGTCTGCGGCTATTTTTTTTTTTAGCAAATATTTCGGCTAGGAAGATACTTCGATAGTTTGGTAGCTTTTACGACTTTCGTATCCCTAGTCGGGCGAAATAAACTGAAACCCACACCACAATCTTTCGTTCATTTTTGAGCCATCTGTAAAAAATGAGGAGCTTTGTTTACATATTCCAGAATATTCTTTTTTTAACAACTAGGTTTATTGGTGCAATGCTCGAAATCACATGTACATAGCGCTAGAGATGGTATGACTTTGAGTGTCCAGTTATGCTGATAATTGAAAGTCTGAATACTCTTTCCACCATCTCCAAATAAATTATCTTATCCATAGCGTTTCACAATATTAAAGCTTCAAATAAAAGTATTTTAATAATAATAAGCCCAACGAAACTTATCGAAGTGAACTTGATAATTGGGGTTTCATAGCAGTGAACCTTATTCTAATATTGTTCTCACCAAAGTCGTGTAAAGTGCTTTAATTACATAAGGATCTTTTAATTTTTTTAACCATCTTTTAATAAAGGCAAAAGCATTTTTAGCTTTCAAGATTGTGGTATTGATATGAAGATGGAAGTGGAGCTTAGAGTCCATCATAACCCCCAAATCAACATAGTTGTACACTTGTTCTAGACTATAGTTATTAATTGTATAAAGAGAAGGCTGAACAAGTCTTCGCGAAAAGCAAATGGTCCCATGTTAAGATGTTAGGTCTTTGAAATTTAAATTTATTTTATTAATATTATTTTCTGATAAAAAATCAATGCTTCAACTTTTAACACCTTGTTAAGCCCTTCTTCATCCGCTCAATCGTTCGTCGTTACACTATTCAATCACCCACAACACCATAATTCCCTTTCATATTTGTATCGGCCGTTTGGGTTTACAAATTGGTGTAGGTATGCATGGTGTAGCCCAGTTGTTGTTTTTGATATCGGCATCACGCAGCTGCGTGAATTTAGTTGGCAACATGTTGCCATTTCAGTTTTCCTATTCACCCGACGTTTTAGTGCATCCATTTTAAATCTCTTTGCCCTTTGTATACATACGAGTACATTGAAATACACTGAGATGTACATTAGGGTGTCCCATTAGGATTATTGAAGTTTTCTAGATTGATTTGCTTCAACTGGCTAAATGCTAACCTATTTGTAAATTACAATATTTCAATTAATAATAATTCTATACATTTACTAGAAGAGTGTAAATATTTGCACAACTTCAGCTGCTGACAATTGCTGTCAGTTTTTGCATTCTTACATATATTAGGTGTAGTAAAAAGAAATCCATTAGTTTTGCATTAAATTTAATGTTTTAATTTTTTTTTCTTGTGCAATCGAAACAATGCTTACGGGACGTTGGGCCTCGACAATGTCTATGATTTTATCGACGTTTTCGACAATCCGTGAAGCTGCTTTTATATCAAAATTACCGGAATGAAACCGAAATTGTGCATGATTGACTATAACAGTATTAGGACCATAAACGTTATCCACATTTTCAGGCGCCTGGCTTGCGCTTTCGGCCTTATCGAAGAAAAACTATAAACTACAGCGTATTTTCTCTTTCTTGTCTATCTTTCACGCACGCTCAAACAAAACTGTATTAAACAATCACAAAAGTGTCAGAAAATTATTTTAAAGTCATCCTTCTAACGCCATCTTTCTAGTGGAACCTAATCGGACTTATACATCACGAGATATAGATATAGATAAATAACACCATCTATTGGAAAAATAATAATTTCTTTTTACTACACCAATATATACGTGTATGTACCTATTTTACATCCATGCATACTTATATGCAAGAATGCAATTCGTAGGCGATCAGTGAAGTTATACGGATAAAATGCCTATTACGTGCAATAGAATTTAGCTTCTCAAAGAAGAAGTTTTCCGATCTCAATTCCATCCCTGCTCTTCGAACAGATGGGCATCGGGATAAGACGAGTGTGTTACGCCCAGTTTTTCATAGAAGCTTAGTGCTCATCTGAAAACATTCCTCATTCTGCCTCACCTGCTCATATACTGCATATATTAAATTCAAAAAAATAACTTTTTAAGAGGCATAGAAATAATTTATTCTGATTTACAATATGAATTTCAAATCGTCGTCAGATGAACTGATTTTCTTTTAAATTTTACGAACATGTTTTTAATTATTTTTTTATTAATAAAATAAAATAAGAATTCAAGTTGCACCCTATTTGAAGGAAAAAGAAACACACATGTGAGAAATTTTGTAAATCGAAGGCAACTGAAGTGGTTATTGAATGACAGTGCACACATTGATACGATGTCTATATTTGGCTCCAAAGACAATACACGTAAGTGACAGCCAGCTATTAAGTTCAATGAGAAGACAGTAGTTCAATTAAAGTCTTTCAAAAAAACAGCAAATGTTTTCGAATACAAAGCATTGTTCTAAGGAGATGGGAAAGATGTGTAGCAAGGTAAAATTGCGAATGAGGCAAATCGTTTGATAGATTTAAATTTCATTTAAAATTGTTCGGAGTGTGGATTTGTCTGCTATGTTATATAGTACTATGAGCAGAGAGGGAGAGAATGCTTCAAAAATTATCATACCATTGGGCATCAAAAAATCAATAAATTTTTTTTTTTATATTACTGCAACTTTACATAGATACCCCTAATTATCACTTTGTGCTCCTTGGGTACAGGTTCCAATGGGCACTTCTTGAAATTTTTCAGCTACCGGAGTACACTTCACTTCAGAATAGGGTATCAGCAATTGGCTCGATTCTTTCTTGAACTCCAAGCCGGGCAAACATCGTAGCTTCCGATGGGCAATATTTTGAACATTAAATGTATAACAATTTTTTCACAATAAAGTCTTAATTTTCGAAAAAAAAACCGCACGAATTAATGCATACACCCAATATACCGTCTACAGCAAAGCTTTTGAAAGTATTTACTATACAAGAAGCTTGAGTTATTGGATTTCTAACCAAAAGATTTACAATAGGTCTCTTCATACTCTCATGATCGAACCCAAAGATGCTGTTTTACAATTCCATTTCAGATTACATTTAAGCTTCTTCAGGAGTGCCTCAGGTTAGCCATTTTATTTTTTCACCATTTACAATGGATATTTCTTCTAAGATTATCAACAATTTTGATATATGCGGACGATGTAAATCTTTATAAACCTTACACTTCAGCAAATGGAGCATTCTTGCTACAAATGGGCTTAAACAACATACACATGGGCATCACTGTGGGCCTAATACTAAACTTCTGCCTTCAGATCGGTGTGACAGTCAATAAAACCAAAAGTACGTTGGTAAGACGGTGGTCAAAGAACTTCAATGAATCTTAAGTTACTAAAGCTTTTTATACAATATTAGTAATATCTGCAATATGGTTCGGTAATTCCTTCTTTTTTACTTGAGAAATTTGCATTGGAACTTTCAATACATAATCGCACATTTAGCTTCCGTCTTCTACTAGTCGCTTGAGTTTTATTAACCCCCCCCCCCAACTTTTGCTAGTTGTGTAGAAATTATTGGTATAATTTTCATGGTTAAAAAGATAGCACCCCCAAACCCCCTAATACCATTATTCTTTCTGAAATTGAATTTAATATTCCATTTAGAACGTCTATTGTTTGTAGCTCTCTCTTCTGTAGCACTCTCTTTCTAGCACAGTTGACATATCTGACTAGTTGCGAAACTAGCCAACTCCCGCTTATCTTGACTCGGTATCAATAAAACAAAAGAGGTTCCGTACGTTATGAAGAATGCGCTCTCGTTTTGATGAGCGGAAGGTGGATAAACCATTTGAAGTGATAATAAAATTATTATTATAATTACAATCCATGTTTTACGGATAACATATGGTGAAATTGTATAACGATCCTACGGTTTTGAAATCTACTCTGAGTTACTCTCAGTTAAAAAGAGTTTCACAATATCAAGGATGGATAAATATTTTTCAACAACTTTGCGTTTAGTCAAATACATTAGTGATGAAACAATTCCTTATCCATATGGCTGTCCGCGGCATTGCAGTAGCCCATGTTCTGCATTGCTACCAATTTTTTTCCTTTTTGTGGCATTTGTGGCTGCAATTGCGAATTTAGTTTGCAGGCTTAAGATTCACCATTTTTGAAAACAAGTTTTCAATATTTTAAGAATGTGAAATTGCATTGGAACTTTCAGTTAACTTAACCATTTGGAAAACCGCAAACCTGAGTACTGAATATTGGACATACCGGGAATGTGATTGGTGTCAAAAGTCCAATAAGTCATATTTGAAAGAAGAAAAAACCACCTTCGAAGGACTGGATGAATTTTATGAAGAGCTTTCATTTCATAACAGAAACACACTCGGAGAACTTAACATTCCCTACGATGGGTGATCGCAATTAGAATAATAGTTTTTTAATATTGGATGTCGGTCGCATCAGGACACGTGCCTTGTCCTTCCGAAAAGTAGTACGGCCGCTATTACTTCACATTTAAGCTTTAAATTACTTTTATTTTATTCGCCTTATACTTTTTTATTACGCTATTTTTATTGCCACCATGTTGGGTTCCAGAGTGCTTCCGCTTCGATCACGGAATCATTGAATAAAGCTCAACAATTTTACTGCTTCTTTTTTAATTTCACCACTGAGATTCGCAAAATCCTAACGCTCTATTTTATACTAAAATCAATATTGCATCAGATCGCTGGAAAATTCTTATGAAAAGCCCTCTCTAACATATAAGAGTTTGTGATCTAATGAGTAGTTACAAATGTGAAGTATGTATCTAGGAAGAGCCGATGCGAGGTGAAAGAATATGTTACCCAACATTCAACTCTTTTACTCATTCTTAATTCTTTATGTTATTTCATGATTTTTAAACTTCACCGAAGAGTTAAAGTAGCACTGAAAATTTATTTCATATTGGTAAATACAATTTTTTTTTTTTTTTTTGAGATAAACATTGTATTAAAAATCAAAAATTTCTAGTAAGAGTGTGGCCAGCTTAATGTCACGCCTTCCATTCAGTTGAAACCCTGTTTTCAATCGTCAAACTATGGCTGAGAATACAGAAGCAGTCCCAACAAACATGGGCAATCTTTATGATCGTAAAAAAGTGTAGTGGAATCGAATTACGATGGGGATAATTGACAGTTTGGCAAAGAGCATACGTACATATAAAAAAAACTTATTTCAGATAAAAGTCTGTTGAAAATATATTAATATTAGTTACGATAAAGAGTGATCCATTTCGTGGTTCCTTACAGAAAAAAAAAGAAAAAAAAACTGAAAAATCAAATTTAATGGGGAATGCTTATTTTCATTCGAATGAACACCCTGTGACAATTTTTTTTTGAAGATTATCTCTTTCAAATGTTGGCCTCGACTACAGATCTCAGAAGGTCCATGTTGACTATAATTTTCGAGGATTCGTTGAGCCAAAGCCTGAATCGAAACCAGATTGGCGACTTTAGGCTTTACACATCCCCACAGGAAAAAGTCTAACAGTCTGTTATCACAAAATCTAGGTGGCCAATCGGTCGGCCCAAAACGTGAAACAATCTCTCAATAAATCCATTGATTGATGCGATGTGTGAGAAGTTTTGCTAAAAACAAATGTCCTCGAGATCGAACTTCAATTTTTGGGATCAAATAGTAGGTTATCATGGTACGATAACGGTCGCCATTGACAGTTGCGTTCTCACCGCCATCATTTTTGAAGAATTATGGACTGATATTTCAACCGGTTTACAAACCACACCAAATCGTTGCTTTTTCTGGATGAAATAGCAGGTCTTGAATCTATTCAGGTTACTATTCGTCCCAAATGCGACAGAAGGCGTCGGAGCCCATAGTTGCACGATTTGTAAACGTTGTTTAGGCGTAAGCCCTTCCAGGATGAAATTTCAAACAATACTGAATAAAAATAACATGACAGCTTGATACGCCTCACGCGTGATCGGTCAAAAAAAGGCTATTGAAAAAGTTACCTCTCTACTTGTACGTTATACCTATATACAAGTTTTCTTGAAACATTCAAAAATGAATTTAAGCGGGATTTAATTGTTTTTCCTTTCAAACTCTTCTAATGTATTAATATTTGTTGTGACTAGGTTTTATGGCTGACGAGAATCAGTATCGGGAACATACATACACTCACTTCTGCTCGCCACTGTATATGTAACTATTTACACGCTATACATAGTATTTTCAATTACACCCACGGCGTATGAGTAACATTACAAGATTTAATTGAAATTTTCCTTCTCTCTATTCTCTCACCAAATTTCCACTTCAGCTGGCTGAAGACGAATGGCTAGCACCGAGCCTACTAGTGTAGCTCCCATGATGGCCGGCCTATACAACAACAACTAATGGTGTAACAAATGCAGCAGCCACAGCTGCACCAGCAACAACAACATTATGTGCCTGCACTAAAGTCACTGTAGCACCGCCAATACAAACGCCGCTGCCCACAGCTATTGCACCGTTAGCAGCAGCAGCAGCAACAACAACAACTACGGCAGCAGCTACAGGCATATTGGCTGTTCAGCCACACAATATGTTGCAACAGCCGCAACAGCAGCAACATAGCCATTATCAGCAGTGTGGCGTTCAACAGCACCAGCATCAACAAGCACAACAACAGCAGCAACAGCAATACAATATACAACAGCAACAAGTAACGTCTGTACTACAGCAACAACACAATCACCATCATTTGCAACAGCAGCAGCAGCAACAGCAACAACAACAGCAATATTGGACATTTCAGCAGGTAACAAACAACGATTACTCTCCACAGCATCATCAGCATTCGCAAACGCAACAACATCAACAGCAAACGCATTTGATTGATTTGTATAAAGAGTGAAATCGTTTAGTTGGTAATGGAAATACATTTACTATACACGTATGTGTTGATGAAGTATGTACTCGTATGAGAGGAAAAGCAGCAGATTTCTACATAATTTCAATGCTAAATAAACCAACCAATATTAAGTACACTTTTATGTATCTAGCAAATTGTTGCATGGTTATGATAACGGTAAATGTACAGTTTCACGTGAAAAAAAAATATATTTTTATGGGACATTCTTGTAGGAGCTTATTTTATGCAAACATTTCAGATGCACACAAACAATTGTTGCAATTATTGGGTCTGAGAATATGTAAATGTTGCACTATTACAGTTATTTGCATAACAAGCAGCATTCATGTTGTATGCACAAACAAATGTAGGCAGTAAGCATAGGTGGATGATTGAAAAATAAAGTTTAGTATAAAGATATTTTATGGGGAAAACAGCTCAAATATTATTTTTAGTTGGGTTTTATTACTAATTCATTTTCTCTACTTATAATATTTTTTATACACATATTTTCCATTAATTTATTTAAATATCATTAAAATAACTCTGCGAATTTCAGCCAAAGTTTACATAATTGTTACACCACCTTTTTTCGCATTTTCGCCTCTCGTTCAGAGTTTCGGTGCAGCTTACATCCTTCTGTAAATTTCGTTTATCAGATTCACTTCTATACATCTTAAGTATGCGTGAATATTTTCCGCTATTTTTTTATTATAATATTGGGATTTAAAGCTTAACCCTTAATAGCCTTATATTTTGGTATGTGCCGAAAAAAATATTTGATATAAATCTTGCGGTTCTAAGCAAAGACTACCCTAGGATTTTGCTCATAAGAACACTAAGCTAAACAGGCAGCAAAAAACCACGGTTGGTTCCTGTAAGAGCCGTTTGGCATCCAAACTTACAACCTTTTTTAAAGTTGAATTGTTAAGCATAAAATTATTACGAAAGGCATTTAAGTTTGATGAAACTTAGCGAAACAGTTTTTTCGACCGAAAAACACAAATTTATTATATATTTCTGGCACCGGATCTTTGTGCGAGATGTACATTTCGGGTTCTTGCCTCTGGGCTTACCTTCCGAAATGTATTCTGGTAAATGTCTAATGTTATCCAAGCGAATGTCACACGGCGGCAGCGGAGTAGTCATTGGCCGATGACGTTTCGCAGCGATTTTTGATGGAAGACTACTTGGTCGTTCTTTACCCACACGGATTTCAGTGCCAGACTTCGTCAAGCGGTATGCTACTTCCGATACAAATCATGCAACGCTTTCTTTTTTGTCTGCGTTTGATTAATTGCTGAGGGATGCCTTTTGTATAAATTCAAAGCATTGTTAATCGCCATGTCGAACATGTGATAGAATCAGCGATTTCTCCATTTGCCTGACTTTATACGAATATGATTATGGCCAAGGGAAGAATCTAAAATATCAACACTACCCATGTATTTATTGTATTTATGGACGATATGCTTTCTACCATCTTCTTCTTTATATTATATCGGTCAATTGATGATGCATACTGTGGTGTTTGACCAGAAGTCAAAACATAAGGCTTCACTTCAGCCATTGCTGATGTCATATTATTTTGATAACCTTTATCGAGATTGACTGTAGCATTTGTCTTCTTCAACCCCTTCAATTTCACTAATTCCACCCATATGTGTATGTTCATCGGCTTCCAGTTCATTATTACGCAAAGTAGTTGAAAAGTCAAAATTGGAGTCTAGATCTTTGTCGTCAGCAGAAAAATCAAGATAAAATCGATAACTCGACAAACTTCTTGTTCCATTCGAAAACTCAAAATCTATGCATAATTTTATAAATAACTGCAAATAAATCCCAACAAAAATATATCCACTGAATTTCATACTTGCTAAATTTCGAACTCTCAACACCTGCCGGTTCCGCAAGGACCAACCAAATATTTTTAACTTTCTTTATAATAATAGCATACTTTCGTTTGTTAAGCTCTCATAATCACTTGTATATATGGGTGCGAGCACGACAATATTTTTTTTAGCTTCGGTTCCGGTAAATTTGTCGCAAGAAAAACTTTACTAAATACATATTCTCACAAGACTGATTATTTTTGAGGTTCATCCGCACTTCTGAACAAACAGAAGTCAAATGAGGGTGACTTCAACTTGCGTTCAATTCAAACGAGAGTTCTTGCACCACCACAGACCCTTTGTATTGTAGAAAAGGTTTTTATTTTTGTTTTTCTTTGGGGTGTTGGAATCGCCAAGTTTGTCATTGAATGCCATAGGAACAATTATATTGTTATTTAGTTCAGAAATAAATATTTCCTATTTTAAGCAACAAGTAATATCTTCTCTCAAACGAACTCTGGGCTCTACTGGTAAAGTCTGTCGTAAATCGCCTATTAGCATTAACAGTGACTCCCACCTCCCAACTGACAAGAGCTATTTCTTGTTGAAACCTCCTTTATTGGCCATCGTATTAATTTTTTAGATATACAAGTTGTTTTGCTACTTTCTCTCACTTTATTTCTATGTGTGAAACATTTCCCTAATTTTTATTCATAGTACCGATATATGTAAATTTGCAAGCAATATAGATAATATTGGTATTAAGTCAATACAATATTTTTTTGATGACGTCATTAAACTATTTTGAGGAGAAGGGGGCTATATGTACATTAATAATAATAAATGTTAGTGAATGTAGGAAATTAACTGAGCAGAAGACAAAAATATACATTTGCATATTTTGCATAAACAAACATTAGAATAAATACAGCGAAAATAAATAGGAATTAAATAAAAAATATTCATAGCACAGTTGATATATTTAAAATTTGATATATAAAAATTATATGTTGACTGTGAATGATTTTAGAACTTTATATATTTAAATGACACATTTCTTTATGTGAAGTTCTATGAAGCAATATGTAGTTAATGTTTTGAAGAATTCTGTTTATTGTATATCTCATTTTGCAGTTTAACGAATCGAATCCCTGGCAGCTCTGGTCCTATTTCTTACTATTATTACTCCAAGCAATGAATTATTGACTAATTATACTTAGTTAATTAACTTGGCACCGTCTCCACGGCGCGTTATATACAATAATATAATATAATCTCTGGAGATCAACTACTGAAGTTCCGTTTTATCTACCCTCTATATACCTGTCACGGCTATCTCACCTTATTTTCCTTTAAGGTAACAGTTTTTTAAAAGACACAATTATTTTTCTCGCATTAAGAATATTTTTATTATATTTTATTTAATATCATTTTATTTTATTTTTTATTAGCAGGACTGCTCATTAGTCCATGCAATATCTCATTTATTACAGTAGAGGTCTTCTCTTAGTCTAGGAAATGTAGGCTACGGTGCCCAAAATAAAAAAAAAACTATGCAATATAATACACTACGGTTGGCAAAATATCCTGTACCCAAACTCTTTTATATGTGCCAACATTTTATTGTTGCTTGAATTGAATATACCAGAATGACGCAAGGTATTTTCGTTTCTAAGAAAATTTTCATTGGAACCTTTTTTTGTATAGCATACATTTTCTAGGCTAAGAGTATGCTACTAATGTCATACAGTGCTAAAAATTTAGATAAAAGGCTGCATGGTACCGATAAATTTTGCGTAAATCAAAAACATTTCAATCAATTCAGTTGAAACATTTGGGAATATTATCTGTAAATCAGTTATCAAATTAAAATCTCTTTCGCTGCTGTTAACATTTAATGTAAAATCGTGAACAGATAATGTTAAATCATTAGCAGATAATGTTAAACGTTAAAATTGAAGTGTGCTGTTAATATCATAGCAGGCAGCCATTTTAAAATAACTATTAACGATGAGTTTGTGAAGTTTTAAAATCAACAATTCCATTTCGTTTCGACAATATGGCACCGAAAAGAAACAAAATCATTTCGCCAAGTTTATTTTTTATATTAAAAAAACGAAATAGTATTGTTTTGTTAGCATTACTACTAGGAGGTGATTTTACATGGACAGGAAAATGAATAAAGTTTTAAGTAATTCTAAACTGACTCCACTCTATAGTGATTTTGTGCAAACTGATTTGGAAAGTGGTCTGCCTCTAATTTCAACAATACTGGGAATCCCTTTATAGCTCTTATCGCAATTAACAAAACGCACAAATCTTGCTTTAATACTTTATAAATAGGGTGAAATAATTTTCTAGGAAAATCAATTTCGTAACCCTCAGCCAAATTATATTTACTAGTAATTAAAACTTGTATTTTATGTTGACTGCTATATTTTAGTAAAGTCAATTATAGCGCAAACCTGAAGAGTAAATAATTGTTATGCAAAGTTTTCAGTATTTTCAATTAATTTAAAGACTCATTGTTCCAACAACATTTGTATACATTTTTGTGTGAAAATTACTACTGATTTTATAATGAAAAGGCGATGAAATCAAATTGTAATTATAAAGTCAAAATACTTAAATCAAATATGAAGCCATAGCTGGATCAAATAGCTGGACAAAACGGAATCAAATCAATTGTTTATGACATGTTATATAATCTATGCATACATATAAACAAACAAAACTATTTGCATGTACTTATATATATATACCTATATAAGTTATATATATATATATACCACGTACCATTTGACAAGTAGTCAAAATTTACTAAACTGTTTCGAGCAGCTTATATACTCGATTTACTTTGGCCGCATTGTGTTGTTAGCTTTAGTGAGTTGTTGGCCAATTTAGAGCCAGGCTATTACTGCACCTAAAACCAAATATATGTAAAAAAAATTAACAGAGAATAAATAAAACATAACAAAAAAGATCAAATAAATATTAAAAATTGTACTGTAGTAGTAAATAGCAAATAAATATATAAATATTAAATATTAACAAAAATATTTACCTTTAAGTAAATGAAGAAATAAGCTGTTTTAGCATATACATATACATATATGTAGTTATATAGAAATGTGTGTATAATTGTATGTGTAAGCATAAATTTAATGTAATGTATGTAAAAGCACCGCACCAATTATGCATATATATGTATACTCGTATATATACAAGTATTTACTCGTATGTAAGTTATGTGAGATATACTTTTAGTGAGATTAACAGACCACAGACAGTGGAAAATGTGGTAACTGTGAGGAGCTTGCTAGGAAATGAAGAGAAATGATGTATGTATTTGAGCACCATTGATGTTATTTGTGTATATGTACATGTATGCAAAATGTGTAGAAGTTAAGTATTAAACAAATATCTATAATATATATTTAAATATATATGATATATGTAATCATAATTGTATTGCATAAGTAGTGGAATATATGCTTAGAAGCTGCATACACAAACATAAACAATTAGACATATTCTAAACAGTAAAAGGCAGAAGAATATATTGAAACTAAAAAATATTTAAAGAAATAAAATCAAAGCAACAAAAGAAATATTATTCAAAAAAACACAAAACTAAAAGTAAAAATGAAAGGCAAACACAATTTCGCGTTAAACTGCAAAGAAACAAAAAAATAAAGGTAAATGATTAATTATAAAAATAAAAATTAGATAAATTTTCAAAAATATTAGGCAATGAAACTAAAAATCAAAAGGAAAAACTAAAAAACAAAATTAATATACAAATATTGAAAAAAGAAATTAAAAAAAATTAAATTATAAAAAAAATACAAAAAAACCAATATAGTACTAACTGAAAAACTCGCAAATGAAGCACAAGAGAAAGATATATACATATATATATACATATATATAAATATATATATATATATATATATTTATTTACAAATAAAAACAATTAAAGAAATTCTGGCAACAAAAATTGTGCAAACTAAATTAAAAAGAAAACGAAACATTTTTTACGAAAAATCTGTGACTTTTACAAACATACATTGGAATGCAAGAAGTCAAATACATACATACATACTTGCTATATAATTTTTGAAAAGCGTTTTTAAAACTATACTAAATGTTGCGAAAAATGACAAATATTTTGTTATAGAAAAATTAAATGGAGAATTAAAATGACTTAGGCCTAAAATAATTACATAAAGCATTAAGATAACTTAAATGAAAATAATTTAAAAATAAAGTAATTGCAAATCAATTAAATATTGAATGAAAAAATAGTCACCTAAGCAATTCTCAGCATATAAAGATGTATGTATATGTACTTATATATATTGTTAAAAGCGCTAAGAAATCCAAAGAGTAAATATATGTAGAATAATTACATGAGTAAGCCAAAAAAAAGTGAAACATATACATACATAAAACATAAAATAAAATCAAAACAAACTAATAAAAAATTAAATGGAAAATGTTAAAGACACGGCTTGTGTTTGCGCAAAAAAATAATGTATAAACAAAAACGATAATTTGTAATTGGTAAGCTTGGAAAATACAAGCTAAAGCTTTTATAAAATTTGAATTTGAGGAAGCGAACTAAGTATCTACAGACGAAAAATAATTATGTGCGACACAACAAAAAAAAAAACAAAACAAACAACAAACTAGTAAACGTGCGCTAGCGTTAGGCCTCGAAAAGAACGAAATGTAGAAAAAAAATGCAAAAGAGAAGAAAAAAAACAAATCAAAATTAAAGGAAATACATAAAAAGCTTATAATGAAATATGAAATATGTTAAATGTAATTAATAATGTAGCAAAATATTAGCGAAAAAAATATACTAAATTTATATAAGAAGAGAGCAAACAAATTGTTGTGTATGTACATATATGTATACAAAAAAAAAAAATAATAAAAATACATGTGAAGCGCATATATTAATATAATAAGTATGCAGAGTGTATACACAAACATATATAAGCATATACACAGAGACACATACCATATATTATATATAGCAAATTACTTATGATGAGTACATAAACTAATGAAGCGATAAAATACAGAGAAACATTTCAAAAAAAAAATAAAAATTACAAAATATAAAATATAAAATATAAAATATAGAAAAAAATAGAAACAACGCAAATTAAAAAAAAGAACCTTAAAAAAATTTAAATTCTGAAAATGCGCATATAAATAAAAATAGAAACTATAAAAGCATAAAAAAGTATATGCACACATACATACATATTGCAGAAGAATATAAAAGTGTTAAATGTTTAGCATAATAAAAGTGGAGAAAAAACAACAAAACAAGTTATAGAGCAAAAGTAAAAGGTCACAAAAAATTGTATTGATAACGTAATAATAAATATATGAAATAGAAAAAAAAAACACAAAAAACCATAAGATATGTATACCCCTCAGCAATACTGAGAACAATATATATAATAAAGCATAGCATAAAAAGACAGCAAATAAGCAAATAATAAAACCAGCAATTATGCAACCGCAAACACTTACCATTCTAGCATTCATGAACGAACCACAACTACATTCGTATATGGTATATACATGTTTAAAGAACCAAACACACCATGAAAAACATGAGCATTTCATTCAGGCCACCTATCAACACCTTTACAAAAAAAATACAAATTAAATTAAAATATAGAAAACAAAGACCAGCAAATAAATAAAAAATTATATTCGCATTGAGTTCAAAATGTGCTTGAAATCAACTTGATTCCAACCAGTTGTTGGCAAAGCGCAGCGCAGTAATGAGTTATACCTACATACACGATCTACATAAATACCTATGTACATTCTATGAAAATTCATTAGTCAATCATTTTTTCAACGAGCCACCAAAGGCATATAAAAACAAACACAGGCACCCAATCACACACGCACATACACATGCACAAAGTTGCATCATCATACATTCCTTACGTCCACATATAATTACCATACAAACATATATTCATATGCTCACATACATATGATATATACAATACACGTACATACATATAAATACATAAGCATAACTTTGCAATTAACAGCCGCCAATATACCATATAATACATATATATATATATAATATATTAATTAAAGAAGAGAAGAAAATAAAAAGAACTACATGCATACATATATATATATATATATAAATACATAGGTATACCACAACACACGCAAGCAGACGGTTATGCAGCCAAACAAACAGTTTATTAAAATATAAATAAACATATGCATCCATTAAATAACAAAAAAAGAAAAAAATATAAAATAAAATAAACAAATATGCATACAAACATATACATACATATATGTATACATACAAGTATATACTTATATATAAATGAATGAAAAATAAAAGAGATGTGCAAACAACCGTAAACAAATATAGAAAAGTAATCAAATAAAGTGGAAAATGTTAATCAAAATGAGTTAAACTATTTGTTTTATTTGATTAAATGGGGAAAAATGTCATTAAATGGTAATTTCCTAAAGGATTGCGTGCAACTGGCGTACACCCGAGAGTATTTCCCTACAAATCGAAAAACAACAAAAAACCTTAAATTGTTGCAGATAAAGCGAGTCATGTACGCACAATGCTTTCAGAGTTTATTGTACAGAATCTCAAAAAAAAAAAAATACAAAAAAAAACCAGGTACTTTGGTTATCTACGAAGTTTGAGTATTATACGAGCCCTTATTTTTGACGACTACATTCACAATGAATATACGTATTTACTTTGACCAATTAGCCTTCCAAATCTCAACAAAATCTAAAGAAAAATCTTGAAAATATTGATTTTTTAACAAAAAGAAAGTGAAAAAAGCTGCTCATACGACCTGTTAAGCAGAGTTTGCGTAAAGATCGATGGGATTTCTCGGCACTTGACGACATCTTTAATGACTTTTTGGATGTGTAAAGTGTATTTACGCAACGCTTAATTTAACGCTTGAAGAATTTTGAAATATTGAAAACTTACTGCCTGAATAATGAGCCTTCAATCGCAGTTGCTACAAAATTACGCAAGAAATTTGCGCGAATAACTCGCCGTCTAAGCAGATTGATTGCGGGCAAGACAATACGCGTACGTGCTCCTCTAGGCCTTTCAGAGGAAGATATTGTGTGCTCGAACAGCCATCAACATTACCTCAACACCGTTCGCAGGAATATAACATTTCGCTCACTTCTTTGATCAGGACTTGAGTCATATGACCGTACGATGCGACAAGGTCAACCTTAAAGTCGGTCTCTTGTGCACTATATCCAAAATTGCAGAATTAGGAGGAACGTCTCGAAGCCGCGATTTGACAACGTTGGACTACTTTTGTGGGGGTTCGTTAAGAATAAATTCTACGGCAAATATTCACGCACGATTTATTACAACACGAAGATGAACCGAAAATGTATTCGAAATTTTTGTCGATAGACGTAACAGAACTTGTTATTGCAAGGCTAGCTACATCAGCCCGATGAATGAAGTGGTATTCCAACATTGTACAAAATTTTGAGGCATTTCAGTAAACACAAAAATTATTTAAAAATATTTATCCGACTAAACTGAAAATCTTTTAAATTTAATTTTCCTCATTCTGGATGTAACTCCATATGACACGAGGTAGTTTTCGGCACTATTTGGCTCTCGACGAATCTTGGTTTTTAACTACTCAAGAGTTAAAAGTTTACCGTCATAAACACGGTATTTCAAATACTTACTTACTTATTTACTTACTTACTGGCACCGCTTTAGACGGGATTACGGGATTATAGCTGAGTTAACAACATTACGCCTTTCATTTCTTCTTTTTGCTGTTTGGCGCCAATTGGAAATACTAAATACGGCCAGGTCATTCTCCACCTTATCCTCTTCCTCTACTTCCACCGGCAAGTACTGCATCGTAAACTTCCGGCCTACATGACCTAGCCAGCTTAGCCGTAGAGCTCATTGTTCCATCATCTGCGATATTCGCCGTTGCCAACGCGCAAACGGACATAAATCTTATGCAAACTTATCTCTCGAAAACTCTTAACGCCGACTCATCTCATCAGATTTTGTGATCGTCCATGCTTCCGCACCACATAGCAGGACGGGAACGATGAGGTACTTGTACAGTTTGATTTTGGTTCGTCGGGAGAGGACTTTACTTTTCAATTGCCTACTCAGTCCAAAGTAGCACCTGTTGGCAAGAGTGATTCTGCGTTGGATTTCAAGGCTGACGTTATTATCCCTCTAGTGCCCAATTTTTTTTTCTGGAAAAAAAAATATTTTTGGATTTGATTTGTGTTAAAATAAAAGGATATTAAAGAAAAAAAATTTTTTTTTGAGGGGTTTGGGTTTTATAAGACCAAAAACTTAGACCGCCTCTAGGCGGTCTTGGGAAAAGTAGCCAAAAAAAATCCTCAGCAATTTTTTTTTTCCATATATATGTTTTAATTATTTATTAATAAAAATAGTGACAGTTTTTAGCAAAAATGAATAGAAAATAAATAAAAGGTTTATATATCATTTTTTTAAGTTAATACAAAAAAATTAACGTTAAAATTCATATTTTTGAGAAAAAAAATAAGTTTTCTTTTAAATTATTTGTGGTGAAAATCGTAGAAACAATACTTTTGTTGTGAGAGACATAGGTTTAAATGGCACTTTCGGCATACAATTTGAGTTTCATAGTTGCAACCAGCTAATTTACAAGTTTTTTTACGAGTACGTGTTAAAAACTGCGGAAAATGTCCAACTCCATCGTAGCGAAGATCATCAGGAGGTACGAAAGATTTTTGCCCTGTACATTTTTTTTGAAGATTTTGGCGGGGGCGACCTAGAACTTTCGACAACGAAGGACTCTGATGCATGCAAAGTACGGATGCGATCTCTGCTCTGAAGTTTGGCAGCTGGTATCGTCTTACATTATCATCAGGCTTGTTGATCCTTTTAAACAAAATGTAGGCGTTGACCATGGCTAAGTTAAGCATATGTACGAACAATCGATTTGTATACTTGTTGCTCTTCACTGGAATTCTATATCGACCAATAAGACCATCCATGAGATCGACACCACCCATGTGGCCATTGTATTCATGGATTATATTGGAGCAATCGACGTTAACAAATTGTTTTTCAGAGCGAACAAAGCGTGATACATGTATTTTCGGATTTTTTTAATTTTCGAAAGGTTTCGTGCCAGCGTAGGTCGATGCGAGTCACACAGTCTTATTATCTTTCCAAAGTGATAAGGAAATGTCAACTCCAGAAGCAGATCCACAAAATCAGTAGTATATCCACGTGGTTGTTTCTTTAGATCCTTGTCGGTTGGAAGCTCGCAATTCGGGATGCGGTTGGAACGAATAGTGCCCAACGAATAAATTCCGCGTGATTTGAGATATACAAGAAGTGGGAGTGATGTGTAATAGTTGTCAAAATATATGATTTGATTCTTAAAGTCTGGAGCATGATGTGACAATCGAACAACCACGTTTGCTGATGCTCCAAGGCAATTTGCTGTTATCATTAAAATGCAAATTACTCCTTATTAGCTCAAATCGATTTTTTGACATGGTATTTTGGATTGTTTGGAATGCATATTCGTCCCAATATGCACGGACACTGGGGTAGCGATAAACCGACATAAAAAACAATATGCCAATATATTGACGAACTTCCGAGTTGGTTGTAACGAAGGAAGTTGTAATATTCTTTTGAGTGGCATATAAATTCGACTGCCCAACAATGTGGTCAATAATTGTGTTGTTAAAAAAGTATTCGAAGCATTTGAAAGGCGTATCATGTTTTTTGAGATCTTCGACTAATACGGGCTCAGTAAATGCAATCGCAGATTTATTCAGCACCAAGTTCTTCTGGCGCCACAAAATGTTCTTGAAAGTATGAGATTTGGGATCTATATCCAAACCAGATCCACTGAAGTTCCCTGTTTCATTTATAGTACTGGCTTCAGGCTGAATAATCTGTTGCTCAGAAAGCGCATTGCGTTTGCGTTTCTGCGACCGAGGAGTATTTGTAGCGCTTGAAGTAGAGGGAGATAATAACGTTGCCACAGTCCCCTCGCTTGAAGTGACACAAATTTCGGATTCCAGCATTGAATCTGACAAATTCACCGCTCTATTAAGCGCCTCATCAATTCCATCGTCGACCGGGCACTCCGTCTCGCAGGCATTATCATCATTCAACTCCTCTTCCATATCTTCTTCAACATCAGTATCGCTATCGAAATTCATCGAATCCAAATATTTTCTAATCTCCTCATCTGAAAGCGATGACAATTTTGGCATTTGTCGGTTCAAACTTACCTAACAATTTTTTTTTTTGCCGAGTTGTCCCAAGACCGCCTCTAGAAGGGCTATCTTGTAAGTTCAATAAAAAGCTTGCGGAAAGTTTATTTTTTCTTTTTTTTCTTCTACTTGCTTTCTTTACACTACTAGCAACACGCCAATATTTTTTTTCCCAACTGTAACCACTTTTAATATTTTTTTTAATGTTTTGAAAATCGCTCTTTTTGCAGAATAATTATTTCTTGCGTATTTCACAACTTTCCAACTTCAAATGACTGTGGTAGCTGCGCTGAGCATCAGCCTGAGTTGCAAACGCAATAAAAACAATTTTGGGGCTTCCCAAAATTAGACAAAAACAAAAAAAGAAGCAAAAAGAAATTTGCAAGGCGAATAAGCGTACAATGAAGTTAGCCCGTCTACAGGCGGTCTTGGGCACTAGAGGGTTATTGGTGTTAATGTTGGTCCCTAGATAGACGAAATTATCAACGACCTCGATTATAATTGTCAACAGTGACATGGCAGCCAAGTCGCGAATGCGATGACTGTTTGTTTGATGACAGGAGATATTTCATCTTGCCCTCATTCACTACCAGACTCATTCGCTCAGCTTCTTTATCAACTGTGGAGAATGCAGAACTTACGGCGCTGTTGTTGAGGCCAATAATGTCAATATTATCGGCGTACGCCAGCAGCTATATACTCTTATAGAAGGTTATACATTCTCTATTTAGCTCAGCAGCTCGTATTATTTTCTCCAGCATTAAATTAAAAATAAGTCACACGATGAGGTATCACCCTGTGTGAAACCTCGTTTGGTATCGAACGGCTCGGAGAGGTCATTCCTGATTCTGAAGGAGCTTTTTAGTGTTGCTTAAGGTCAATTTACATAACCGTATAAGTTTTGCGGGGATACCAAATTCAGACATAGCGGCGTAAAGGCAGTCCTACTCGTGCTGTACAAGGCGGCTTTAAAATCGACGAAAAGGTGGTGTGTCGATCCTCTTTTCACGGGTCTCAACCAAGATTTGGCGCACTGATAAGGTCCAATCAGTTTGTTGACGGTGGGATTTCACAAAATACGATCGAAAGGACGTTATAGACGAGGTGTTTCGCATAGCCCCACAAAAAAAGTTCAACGGTGGTCAACATGTGACATCGCTAAGGTGGGAGATTACAGAGTTGGGAAACTACTAAAGTCATATTCGCTTATGACTTGCTGCCTGCGTCATCATTTTGTTAAAACCACATGTTGTCCAAGTCATATTCTGCAATTACAGACTAAAAAAGGCGGTTATCATTCGACCACAGCGCTCCGAATTGACAGTGACAGTCCCGCCGTTGTCGTTTTCAAAGAAGTATAGTACAAAGACAGTAAGGTTTTTTAGGTTCAATGGCCCCTATTCAATTACCTTAGAATTCTTGGAGCCCAAATGAGATAATTTTGTTTATTTACGAAGTGGAAATACGCCATAATGTGCCATAAGAAATTCCCAGCTCTTGAAATGGTCGAGAAATAGACATTTTTAAAACTCAAGCAAGTTAGGTATTCTGAATTAACTAGCTTTTCTTGCGGTCTTTACTTCACTGTTGTCCGAAATCAAGTGCCTAGCTGTCCGTTTCTGACATTAGGCATCCCTTGTTGTCGTTATTTTACTTTCGTTCTTTCAGTTTAGTCCTGGTATCATTTCATACTCGGTCTCTTTCCTACGACGAAGATTATAAGACTTCCAATTCTCTTCCTGGATTTTTGAAATATTTTCTTTAGTTTGCTTCCGTATTGCCTCGCGTTCTTCAACAGAAGCATCTTCAAATATTCTTTTAGCTCTGGCATATTAAACAAACGCATATCAAGGCCAGTTAATATTTTTAAAGGACTCTGATGGTGTTTCCGTACATAGCTTTGATAACATAGGAATTACTATCCGATACATCCTTTCTACGTGTCTGTTTCCCCCCGGGACTGCAGTTGTAGTGAGAAGATGTTGGATGCTCTTTCGCTGACAGTATTCTTTAAATAGAGTGGATGTGAAAGGTGCCCCTATATCCGTTACCAAACACAATCGCCTGCTTCTTAAGACTGTCTACTCATGTTTCAGCCCCCGTGTTCCTATTCGGATATAACCAAACAAACTTGCTAAACGAATTCATAACCACGAGTATATAACAGTATGCCTTGATTATAGCCATCTTTTTAATTTCGTCCTCTATAACCACTGGCACCACTATCAACTCCTTATCTGGGTTTTTAAAAAGAATATCGTATTTTAGGTAACAGTCCGAGTACACGTCATTCCCTAATATTTTCTGAATGGTCCTTGTCCAATCGTGACTGAGCTGCGCTTGTTTAAGCCGATATTTTAAAGAATCTTCTAGTATCAAATAATGTACCATACTCAGCGCATCAAAGTGTGACATTCTTGTCCCCACGCGATGTTCAATTTTGTAATTGAAATCCTGTAAAAATAACGCCCATCTTGCAATTTTTTGGTGGTACATCATCTCTTTTATGTGTCATTGTAAATGCATTACAGTCTGTCACTATCATAAACTTTAGCCCCAACAAATATATCGTCCACTTCCTTAATGCTTGGATAATCGATAATACCTCCAACTCATATGCTAGATATTTCTCTTCTACGGGTTTAGTTTTCTTACTCATGAATTATACTGGATGTCGTTGTTGATCATCTGGAGCCTTCTGTTGCAGAATGGCTCCATATCCGTGCTTACCGGCATCGGCATGAACCTCAGTCTTTTCATCTGAATTTTCATCTGAAATTTGTAATGTTCCATTTTCTATAATATACCCAAGAAATTCCACTTTTCTCTTTAGAAAGTGACATTCTGCTTCAACTTTATCTTCAATCCGTATGTAGCACTAACCTCTAAGACCTCTTTCAGTTCCTTTAAGACCTCTTCTTCATCTTTCTAAGGAATAAACAAATCGTTCATATAAACAACTGCTTGCCTCTTTGGCAAAAGAAAATACCCTATATTTTACAGGGCAAAACCGCAAGCCAGGTGGCTGAAAATGTGAACAGCGTTTATGGTCCTAATACTGTTACAGTCAATCATGCAAAATGTCGGTTTCATTCCAGTAATTTTGATGTAAAAGATGCTTCACGGAGCGGAAGGCCTATTATCCAAAATGTTGATAAAATCATGGACATTTTCGAGTTCCACCGTCATGTAAGCACTATTTCGATTACCCAAGAGCTAAAGATTGCACAAAAACCGTTTGGAACCATTTGAATCAGGCTGGATACGAAAAGCAGAAAAGTATACCATTAAATTTTTTACAAAAATAATGGATTTATTTTTACTACACTTAATATATACGAGGAGTTTATGGAGCGTACTAATAGAACCAAGATTCGTCACTAGCAACGACTTTACTAAGGTTCCTAGACTGACCATTTTCGAATCATTCGAAGTCATTTACACTGTGGTGGCAGTGGAGTTAAAAATTCAAAAATTAAATCACAAAATTGAGGTGCTCTTAGAGCTCCATTCTGTATACCTATTTTGATCAATGCATGTGTGTATGTAAGCAAATGTCTAGAGTGAACACGTATAGAGCCATTATGTTGCAGACAAAAAAGAAAAAGAAAACGTTTCCATTCATTACACAAATCATATCCGCATTTATATCGATATTCGAAGTAAAAAATATTGAAATAACGGTGCAAAACGCTAAAGGCACTTACATAACCACGTTGCATGAGGCAACAATAATTCCAGCCGACAACAATTGTAACCCGCACTGTAGCATTGGGTATTCGACACGGCAACGGCAGCTGAGCACATTGGCATTTTCCGTTCGATGTCAGCAAATTTGCGGCGCTGAAGAATCATTTTGCTTGTTTGATTATTATTATTTTTTCACTTCTCTCGCCATTAGCCCCCGCCGTTTGCACAAAAAGCTTTTAGACATTTTTACGAAACAATTTTTTCTTCGATTTGATGCTGGCTGAATTTTAAATAGTAACAGCAAAGTGCGAAATGCAGTCGACGAAATGCAATTGCAACATCAGAACAACTCACCGGCGAGCGACAGCAGCGGGAGGGTTCACGGACTCGGAATTGGTAATGGTCAAAGCAGTTGTGAAGAAACTAAAAATGCATTGCATATACAGATGGTACCTTCATATGTTTGCGCGTATAGGTATGTACATAAGCATTCATATGTATTATGACCCCTATAAAGGCACACGGGCGCGGTAGGGCTGCGAGGTTTTCGTGTACACGACTGCTTTGCAAACTTTTAAAAGTGCGCTTCGCTTTGATTTTACGTGACTGGAATTGCTGCTGCACTCGCTATTTGTTCGTGTTCAGCGCACGAGACAAGAAACGGGCATTTTTTTCACTACTCCAATCACAAATGCTATTTTAGTATTTTTTCCACCCGTAATGGTAGTTGATTTTTAAATTTTTTCTTTTAATTCGTAAAATATTGGAAATTCTTAGTACAAGCCGACGGTGAGTGCAGCCATCATCAGGACTACTAACAATTTTTCCTAATTTTCTTGAATTCAGAATAGTGCACTTCGCATTGTTTTTATTACGGAGGGAGAACAAATTAACTCCTTTCAATATTTTTATAAGTGAAAATTGGAAATTGAGCAGCTAATCGGCCCTGGTTCGGCCAACATCTAAAAATTATGGAAATTAAATTAATTAAGGGGTAAAGCCACTCTAGGATTTTGGAAAACGCAATTTTACCTTTGGGTCCTATAAATGATATTTAATTGGCTTTAAAGTGAAAAAATTATTTCAAATAGCTGAACTCTTTATTTTGCTCCAGACCCTCAGAGCGGGCGCTGAGTACAATGAAAACTTTAAACGCGTTTTTCTCAAAATCACATTTTTCAAACTGGGAGGACAGATTATTCGAACCCTATTGCATCAATTAATCTGAAATGTAAATGATATACCAGGTGTGTTAGTTGAAGTTTGCCGGTTTTTTCGATAAAGAAAACACTTAATTTTCAGAGGAATCTCAAAATTTCTTTATTCGTCCATATCTCAGGCAAATTATGGATACCATTCCAAAAAAACTTTTTCTCTTTCGAGGCAAACCATTCGAGGAGCCATTTTTCGACTTCTTCAAAATTAGCGAAGCACTGCTCTGCAAGGGAGTGTCCCATCGATGCGAAAAGGTGATAGTCGGACGGGGCGAGGTCTGGAGAGTCCGGCGGGTGCGATAATATTTCCCAATTAAGTGTTTTTAATGTGTCTTTCACCAGTTTTGCGGTATGAGACGGCGCGTTGTCATGTTGCAAGATAACTTTGCCATGTCTTCGGGCCCATTCCGACCGTTTTTCGATCAACGCATGATCAAATTGATCATTTGTTGTCGGTAGCGATCCGTGTTCACCGTTTCACCAGGTTTTAACATCTCGTAGTACACCACACCACACTGGTCCCACCAAACACAGAGCATTGCCTTACGGCCAAAGCGATTTGGCCGTGCAGTCGATGGGCCAGCTTCACCAGGGGAAAGCCATGATTTTTTTCGCTTCGGGTTCTCAAAATAAATCCATTTTTCGTCCCCCGTGACAATTCGATGCAGAAAAGATTTCCTTTCGAATCGTTGAAGCAGCATTTCACAAACAGTTTTTCGGTTTTCCATTTGTCTATCGTTCAGCTGGTGTGGCACCCATTTTCCATACTTCTGGATCTTTCCCATGGCTTTTAGACGTTGGCAAATTGCTCCTCGAGTCACGTGTAGTGTTTCTGCCAATTTTTGTTGCGATTGGGTTGGATCAACATCGAATAACGCCTGCAATTCCTCATCTTCGAACTTTTTCGCTGCACCAGGTTGTTCATTGTCTGTCAAATCGAAATCTCCATTTTTAAATTGACGAAACCATGTCTCACATGTTCTAATCATTGGAGCATGTTCACCATAAGTTTCTACCAGCAACCGGTGAACTTCAGCTGCTTTTTTCTTTTGATGAAATAAGAAAAGCAACGAAACCCGCAAATGCGATTTACTTGGAACGAAACTCGACATATTCACTGAGGTATACAAATATGACGCTATTATTTTGGCGGAATGTGACTTACGTATTTTTGTAGGTTAATGTCAATAAAAAAAAATTACATACATGCCAAATCATAAAAATTTATACATTTTGCTAGCGACATCTACTAGTAGAACCGGCAAACTTCAACCTGGTATATCTATCAAGTGAAAGCTTATCATGAAAGCAAACATGGATGTGCCAGTACGGGAATGATTATGCATGAATTCTTCGGGAATCATCTGTGCAGCTTAACCAATAGATGTACGTGTATGTCAATTATCTACTGTTACATATCTGTTGGACCCGTATATAGTTTTGGTTAGAAGCTTACAATAGTAAAACCCTAATGGTTCGCCTGCAGGAATTTCGTTACTTTTTCCCGAATATGGGATAGCATCGAACATATATTTAGTCCTGCTGTCGCACACTAATATAGTCTTGATACCATACCTTGCTGGCTTACTCGGTATATAGGTATATCCTAAATAGGCACTTTCCTCTAAATGCAAGTAGTTGCTTATGTATCTTTAAAGAGTTCTTTGCCCTGTTTAATGAAAATTTCCCAAGTACCATGTTTCTTATCGGATCAAATTTGTCATTTATTTTTCTACTTCCTCTTGTGCTTCTATCATCAAAATAAACAAAGTTTATTTAAAAAGCGTTCCATACTCATTGTAGCTACGATTAGGGATCCATAGTGCAGAGGATCAAAGAGCTTCTTACATGATAAATTGTTTATTTTTCAAAGTACCACTAAAAATTATGAGGCCAAGAAGGGCTTTAAGTTCTTATGTGATAGTCAGCGAGGTTGTGGTATTCGTAGTTTGTTTTTTGTACTTGCTCCTCTTGAATTGAATGTTCTCAATAGTTCGAAGTAATATTTCATCAATTATGTTTGATGTGAAAAAATGTGGAAATCACTCTAACGGTTGTATAATATTGCTACCTGCTCCTATTGATCCTAACACGGTATGAACAATATTTCACGCAGGAGTTCTGTGTGAAGTTATTTTTCCTCTTAAAGTAGGTATAAGAGGCTTAATAATAAAATACTCGTCAGAATTACCTGGTTAGGTAGAAATTAAATTGGACTGTTGATTCCATATGACGATATTGGCCACATCATCTACAGGTTCAGCAATATAATTTGGATTAACTTGACCGTCACCTGAATCGAAATCCACTTCCAAATGGCTCTAAAATGTGCAGGGAACGGGTCTGCACCCGAGAAATGGAATTGTATCGTCAGAAAATCATCAAAATCGGAGTACTATATGGTTTTGGTCCCGAACTTCATCAAAAGCAGCTAAATATGTATACAAAAATTAATATTGACTCCGGTAATCTTCGAAACCAGAAAACTTCATCGTATTACGCCCTCAACCATATTTTCAAATATCAGAATTAAAATTTAATCATTAAATGAAACATCATAAATTGTCGTGAAATGTATACAGATTTCATCCTTACCGAAGACATTTCAAAAAAAACTGGACATGGATATTTTTACAATTAAGTAAGAGTAGCCGAGTGGTCAGCATTGAGTGGTGCCATTTTAAAGGCCGGAGTTTCATTTCTGGTTCGACCAACATCCAAAATTATTGAAAATTGTTATATAAATTCTTCTATTTCTTTATTTTTAATGTCAACGCTTCCGAGTATATTTCTGATGAAAAACACTTTAACGATGACAAAGCGCTAAGCAAATTATATATATTCCAGTAGCATGGTTTCTTGCGATTGGTCCATAAAACTTTTGCATTGGTCGTCATTAAAGTTGAGGTTTTCATAGGTAGCTTACTGTGTTTCTTTGAGCTTTTGGATCTCAAAGTCTATGCGTAAGCTACAAGTTCATCTTCTTACTTAAACTCGCCACTAAATTATAGTTTGTTTTCTACCCTGAGGATATTTGACCAAACACCGGAAGCTTTGAATCACAATAATCCTTACTGACCAGGTCAAATAGTATTAGCAGGCGCGTACTCTGACACTTGGCACCATTCTTCTCATAATTAAATCTTAAGTTCATATTTACAGAGGAGCTTTAATAATAATAATTTTCTCCTTAAAACTAAACCCAAAAAACAATTCCACAGAACAATGGCCTCAAATATACGTATCATCTATTGGGTTGCCCTAAAAGAAACATGCGATTTTTCAAAAGAAATTAAATTTTAATATAAATTTTATAATAAATTTAATCACTTATGTAATTTCATTTTGTTGGATGACCTTTCACCATCTTTCCGGCGACATCATTATTCCACGCTCATAGAACTTCTAGCCTTTATCCGCAAAAAACTGAACCAAGTGCAATTTTATAGCCTCGTCATTTTCGAAAGTTTTACCATTTAATGAGTTCTGCAAAGATCGAAACAAATGGTAGTCTGACGGTGCGAGGTCAGAGCTATATGATCGTTGCATCAACAGTTCCCAGCCAAGCTCTCTCAGTTTTTGGCGAGTGACCAAAGATATATGCGGTCTAGCATTTTCCTGGTGGAATATGACACCTTTACGATTGACCAATTCTGACCGCTCAAGTTGATGGATGTATTCAATTTGTTCAGTTGTTCACATCAGACATTCGAATTAATCGTTAGGTTCCATGAAAGTAGTTCAAAATATACTACACTCTACCAATCCCAGCAAACTGACAGCATAATCTTCTTTTGGTGAATATCAGCCTTTGAAGTGGTCTGTGAGCTTCATCATGCTTGGACCATGATCGTTTTCATTTGACGTTATTGTAAATACTCCATATTTTATCTCCAATTATGATTTTCTTCAAAAACGGATTATATTCATTGCGTTTAAGATGCATATCACAAGCGTTGAAACGGCTTGTTAAATGAGTTTCTTTCAATTCATGTGGACAGTGTGTTTTTTAAGGCCTTATTACCATATAAATTATTCAACTTCTTGTAATAATTTTTTTGGTAAATTTTCACAAAATCAATTACATCACAGCAAGCTTATCGCCACAAAATATCTGAGCACTTGATCGTGGAAACGTGGTGGTCTGAGACAGCTTCATAAAACTAAAACCCGATGACTAATTATATTTTGAACAAATTTGTGGAGCAAGAAGAGCAGCTGTGTGAGAAACTAGTCTGCAGTCTTCGAAAAATATAGGTGTCTTCCTTTACCTATAACAGCAGCTTAAAGCTGGTTAAATATTCTTTAATAGGTAATTTTCACCCAACATACACAGTATAAAATATGATCACGAAACTATGTAATAAAATTACCAAACAACAAGGTGCAAATATTTAAATATGGAACAATAAAAAATTAAATAGGTAATACAAATTAAATTAGTGTAGTTTACAAGGTGAAATAAAAGAGAAAGCAAATAAGTGACGTTAAAGTAAAAAAGTGAGAGAGAGATGAAAAATATTAGTACTAAAAGTGGCTGAGTAAAAATATTATTATTAACACAAATGTATATATGTATGCACTTACATATGTATACACTAACAGTAGTTAAGTAGACAACTACGACAACATCAACAGCAAGAGCAACAGCATCAACAGGAGCAGCAAATAAGTTACCGACAATAGATGTAGCCACATGTGTGTTAAGAATAACGAAAAACTTCATAACTACTTGAAGTGCTATCGCAAGGATAATAAAACAGACAAACACTCTAACTTTGGCTATAAAAATATTTTGCTAACGTTCAAGCACTAGCGAAAGCTCCAAACAATAATAGACACACTCATTCTCTCTCACATACATATGTATGTACATATCTACATAGGTGCATACATTTGGTTTGTAATAAGATGGAGCAACACATGTTCTTTGTTATTGTTGTTGCTATTGTCTGAATGAAAACAAAAAAAATAAAAAGAACAAAATACAACAAACCATATGTGTGCCTTTGTTGCATGCATCATCACCCACACCATGCCCCAACAGCAACAACACAATGCAATAAATAATGCAGCGTGTGGCGAAAAGTAAAAATTCAGCAGCAAAAAGAAAACAAAACGGTAAGTAAAGCTGAAGAAAGTGCAGCAGTTAAGTGGTACTCCAGGCGAATGAAAGGATGAAATGTATGTATGTATGTACGAGTATGTGTGTGCGTATGTGTGCATACTTTGGCATTTCCATCCATATGGAGTAATTGGCAATACTATGGATGAGTACCAGCCTAAGTACATACTAAATACGAGTACACACATACACATCTAGGAAAAGGAAAAAAATATGCGCGAAGGATACATCATAACTAACTAATACTATCAAATGATTTACCAAGCGAAAGACTAATGGTAATTATTGCTGGCCTTTTATGTGGTTGATTTGGCATTCTCTTGTGAAGAATGTTTTTTTTTAGACGTGTGGTGTGCAATGAGGCAATACTTTTTACAGAGGTGATCTTTGTCACCAAAATATTGGATCGGTTCGCGCATCGTATGCTGCGTCCAATATTCGGTCGACATCACTATTGGTTGAATGTGTACGTTAATAAACAAAATTATTGCAATTGGAGTGATGATAGCCCACAAGCCATTGTTGAGACGATGTTACATTCTCAAAAAGTCACTGTTTGGTATGCTCTATGTGCAGAGGGAATCACTGGTTCACAATTCTTCAAAATTTCCACCGGCTATCAGTGGGGAATGCCATTTTCGTCGCTACATTTCAACGTACAGCCAACGGAGCAAAAGTTATTGAAAGAATTTATTGATGAGACTATTAACTCGCGTCGTGAGCCTACAAAATCTTGCGATTCAACTCCGCCGGACTATTTTTTGTGGTGTTACGAGATGTTGCTTGTCTACTCAATTAAGCCCAAGAGAATATTCGGCATATTATTGCTAACATATGGACCTTATTGCTGCAAAATTTGGTCGAAATAGAATTTTTGGATCCACTTGACTAAAACTAATCGTTGAAATATAACGGCAAACATATGTTGGTCTTTTTAATAAAGCTAAATTATTGGCCATAACACTAAGTTATGAATTTTACCTCTTTTTGAAAAACATTCGCTAAAAAACATTATTAGCAATTTGCAAGAGTTATATAAATATATAAAGCTCATTCTAATAAATTCAAATAACGAAATTTTTTAGTCTTTGGTGCTGTTGCAAATAATAAAAGATTCAGAGCTAGATAGACAACTTTTAACAAAAGCATCATCAATCATCCAGATGATATTGATATCATTAGTTTAAGTTAGTTTTACTTTCTCCAGAAGCAAATGGGTATACAAGTGAGTGAGGACAAGACGAAATATCAACTGTCATCAAACAAACAGTCGCCTCTTAACTCCCACGTCATTGTTAAGAAACGTTACTTTGAAAACGTAGATAATCTTTAACAAAATGATTAAAAAAAGTTCGGCCATTTGATGACTTTCAATTTGTTTTTGTTTTTGTACCAAACCCTTTGCAATTACTTCATTAGTCTTCTTTTCAAATTTAAAACGATCGGCAAAACTAGAGATGAGAAAAGGCAGGATAGTTGAAGATAGGCCAGCAGTGATTCCACTACCAACGCAAACAGAAATTCGCCATGTGATCCTCTTCCGGTTTCGGTGTAATTTACAGTCAGTGTATCCGTAAAATCTAAGCTACAAAAATCAGCAGCAGAAATAAAGTAAAGTGATACTTCACGCGATCTAAAATTCTAAAATCGTAGCTGCTATTCCCTTTGAAAAGGTTCGAGACGGTAACTGGAATATGGTATGCCGAAGTAAACAGGAAAAAAGAGGATTTGCGGCACTACTTTTTACATCATGACAGTGCGGCATCCCACACTGCTGCAATAACGAGTATTATTATTATTATTATTAAAGAAATGCATTGAATTATGTATTATGATTATGTAGAGAAGATAAAAAAGGACAAAGATTACGAATATATACAAAAAAAAAATTTTTTTTTAGTTCAACTTACCGCACTCTTGTTAATACCCTCGTATATCCACCAACCAACAAAAACGCCAATTAAAATTTCACTTTTGAAATCATACGTAGAATTATTCTTACTAACAACTGCAAAGTAGACACTTAGAAAGTAAAGTCCTCTCTCGACGATTAAAAACTAAACTCGGTCTTAAGTCGCTCGTCATTATCGTCTTGCTATATGGTGCGGAAGGGTAGACGATGTCGACATCCGATGAGTCGGCACCGTGTTTTCGGGAGATAAGTTTTGCGAAAGAACGATTGGCTGTAGAAGATACACAACAACATTGACGTGGTTCATCGAATTAAGAGACACCAACAACGCTGGCTTTTTTTCATGTCGTCCGAATGGATGAAAGCACTCCTGCTTTGAAAATATTTTATGCACCATCCGCCGGTGGAAGCGGAATACAAGTAAAACCTTCAAGCCATTAAGGGGATCAGTTGGATCTTGATTCAATTAGAATAATATTTCCAATTGTCAACAAAAATCAAAAAAAGATAAGAATGGCGTGCTAATTTTGATTCGCTACGTAAGTAGTGCATTTTTTTGCGCTACTACTACCACTACTACTTCATTAAGGATTTGTTCGACAACGGAAGCATTATAATATAGAAGCATTAATATATTATAAGAAAGATTTAAAGCTCCTGAAAATTATTTAAATAAGAAGCACATTATCTTTAAAGAATTTTGTCGGACACTGACTTCCTTTGTGTATTTGTAGGCTTCTACTAAGATTTTCGACATTTTAATTATAAATATAATATGTATGGTAGATACTCCTTATAAGACTTTCTAAAAGTCAACAATTCTTTTCATTTTGGCGTCAGTTACGAATACCAAGTGAAGCTTGGGATTTTCCCTGATCTTTATCGTAACACTTTTCCCTTGCAGATTCCAAGGATTGTATCATTCGACTTTGCCGCCAAATATGAGACGAAAATGAGGAGAGACTTTATAATCATTACTTGCCGACGTCTTGTTTTGTTCAACGATGGTTTACACAGCTGCATATAACGGTCGTCAAAAATAAAAGTAATCAAAGTCACAAATTAGGCCAGAAATGAGTCGACACTATCTCAAAATGTGTCAACATGTTAAAATGTATTATTTGTTTGCTTCACTGTAATGGATATATGAAAATAACTTATAAAGACAGAGAAGGGACTAATGTGGTCTTGTTTCGTGAAATAATTTCACGGTCAAGACTGGAGAGTTACCCGAGAAAACTGCTGAGTCTATAAACAACTTTTTTTCATAAAATTTAGATAAAAATTGTATTTATAGCCGCTTCTTCCACTGTGCGCTGGAAAGAATTACAAAGTTTTACCTTCGCAAGCGACATTGCTTCGCTCTATGGGCTCTTGAAAAGTTCCAAAAAGATCGGACGTTTTCGAGACAAATTTGGTCCAGTGGTTTCTGGCTCAATGGGTATGTAAACAAGCAAAATTGCCGCATTTGGGATGAAGAATAACCTGAAGATTTTCAATAGCGGCTATTTCATCCAGAAAAAACAACGGTTTGGTGTGGTTTATGGTCCGCTGGAATCATCGGCCTGTATTTCTTAAAAAATGATGCCGTTGAGAACGTAACTGTCAATGGCGACCGTTATCACGCAATGATAACCGACTATTTGATGTCTGAAATTGAAGTTCGTGATCTCGGCGACTTTTATTTTTACAAGACGGCGCCAGTGGATTTATCGGAAGAACACTTTGGTGAGCAGATAGTTTTACGTTTTGGGCCGGTTGATTGGCCACCAAGATCGAGTGTGAGACTTTTTCCTGTGAGGATATGTAAATATAAAATCTATACGGACAATCCTTGGGGCAAAATATCACGGGAGTCATTGGCAAGTTACCAGTCTAAATGCTCGAACGAGTCATATAAAATTTGAATCATCTGAGACGTAGCCGCGGCTAACATTTAAAAGAGATAATATTTAAAAAAGAAATGCCAAAGAATATTCTTTCGAATTTATAATTTTGCACCGTTTTTAGAAACTATTTCTAAGTGGTTCCAAAAATTCCAGATAGGGTATTTCTCCGTTGAGAACGAGCACCGAGAAGGTCGACCTAAATCTTTCACTGATGACGGCACTGTAGCTCTGGTAAAGTTAGCTGTATCGCGAATATTAAGAATTACGAAGAAATCTGCTCTATGGGGACCACCAAATTCCAAAAAGAGAATCGAGTGCATTTTGCTCAATTTTTCCTAAACAAATTCGAAAATGGTCAGTCTAGCAACTTTAGTTCTATAAGTACGATCCAAAACCAAAGAGCAGTACATGGTATGAAACCCTTCAGGAGCAAACCCAGCTATAAAATCGAAGCAAAAAAATCAGCAGCAAAAGTAATGATGTCAGTTTACTTTACCCGATCAAAAATCGGAGCTGGAAAAGGGTCAGACGATAACTGCAAAACGGTACACCAACGAGTGCTTACCAAATTAAAAAACATTTAAAAGGAAAGGTCTTTAATAGCAACGAGAAGATAATTAATGTGGTTAATGCTGAACTTGATAAGCTTTTTTTGAAGACTGTTTTCAGAAGTGTATCTAGAGGCTTAAGAAATGCATTGAAATCAATACGGATTATGTAGAGAAGATAAAAAAGGACAAAGATTACTAATAAATGCGAAACGATTCGTTTTTTCTGGTGAATTTAGCACTCTTTTGTTAATTCCCTCGTATATGGAGATCTAATTGACCCTTATAATGCTAATAAAACTTCCACACCATTGCAAATTACATAATGCATTATTATGTGATGAAGTTGTCTGGGTGGAATCTCCAACAGAACATTTCAGGCATTCTTCTACACCGCTTAGGATGAGCTAAATTAATAGCAAATAATTTGATCTCTGGAGGAGTAATAACCAATGGAGATATCTTATAAATTCGTTTTCCAAAATATTTAAGCAAAAGTCCAAGCGCCTGCACAAAATTAAAATTCTCTCATTCATTTTTGAAAGACAAGCGCACACATGCTTGTATACATATACCGTATGCATATATGTATGTATGTAGGTAAGCATATTTCAGCATACACTTTTACTCATATAAGTTATTTCATTCCAGGATATGAAAACTTCAACATTTCGCATTTCCCCAAACATCATTGAACGTTAATTAATCACCAGTGTACACAGAGATATGTACACACACACATAAACACACATGTACAAGCCCAACAAACACATGCATACATGATGGAAAGTAACCACACAGTTTTAATTAGCGCCTTTGCTTTCATCTGGACATTCTTCCAATTTGCATCAATTTGCTTGCTTTTGCTCATGCCTCCCTCTCTTCCCTCTTCGTATACTGCATAACGGTATGCGTGGTTGGTTCTTCAAAATTTTACATGAATCGAACACGTCCAGCCGCAATAAAGTTATGTGCGCATATCCACTGGTTGTTGTTGTTGGTTTTGTTGCTTTTGTTTTTATTGTAAGCATGAGCTCTTCTACCCGGATGTTCGTCAAATTTCCGGCGCATCTTTCGTCTGGAATGGAGTTAAACTCTTGCCGTTTTGTAACATCACGAGCAGCAGCTTCTTAACGGTTCCATTGCATTGCAACAGTGGTTTTGAACACTTTAACTAGTTGTTGTTGTTGCTGTTGTTGGTTTTTGTTGTTCACCAAGAAACTCACTGCTGATAAGCTAGCTGCTGAAGTATAGCAAACGGTCACAAAAATCCATGGCATCTGCTCCGCATTTTATTAATGAGTTCCATTGTCATTTTACGTCGGGGGAGTCTCGGGAGTCTTGGGAACCAGCGCTTCAGCGTGTTTTTGTTTTTTTTTGTTATTATTTTAGTTTCATCTGAAGTGACGTGGCATGCCAACTGGTTACATACTATACTTTTAATCATTGGTGTATAATGCCAATACATAATAACATATATGTTTATAAGTATGTATGATTGAATACATTTGCCCTGCTGCTAGGCATTCCAAGGTTTTGTGGCTATTGTACTTATGGTGCGCCACCTTTAAATGATTTTCATCAGCATTTTGACTATTTTGCTGGTTCGAGAGAAATTTATTTTTAAATTTTAAATTTTTTCTTTATTTTTTTATTTTATTTTTTCCTCAACACAATTTTTCAACTCCACAACTGTTTGCCTTGTCGGTGTTGTTGTTTTTGTTTTTGTTTCTCACAGGCGTGTTAAATTTGCAAATATTTTCATGCATTGTGCTCATTTCTTTTCGTGTGAACACGCTTGCTTGCATATACATACAAGTATATGTATATGTATATATGTATGTATGTATGTGCCTATGTATATTCACATTTAAGCCAGCAAAAGTTGCAATAACAGCATATTTGTATATGTAAGTTTCCGCTTTTTATCTATGCATGCATAAATAAGTGCAAACTATTTTTCACTTCTGTTTTTTTTTTTCTTTTTTGGAAAATTTTGTTTCTTGCAATATTTTCCAGCGCTGTTCACGTACGAACGGAAAAAATTCTCCACGCCAGCGATACTTGCACGCTCGTGCCGCCATAAAATGCGCTTGTAGCGCTGCAATTGCAGCAATGCGCATTTGACTCCTGCAGCGTGCATATTTACTTGTACGTATGTGTGTGTAGATATATGCCAGCCATAGCAAGTATTACCTACCTACCGTCAACATTCGACGACGGCATCGTCATCGTCGTCATCCAATCAAGTGGCAGGAAATTGTTTACGTTCATGGCACGTTTAAAAGTGATTCAGACAGTGAACGAAATGAAGGAATTGCTTATATGTATGTACAAGATGAGTTTAAGAAATCCACTCAACACGGCGTGTACACTCTCATATACATATCCACATGTGCATATATACGTAAACAAGCGTTTGTATATACCTACATATGTATATACACATAAGAACTTAAGTACTTAAACTCATCAGCTGAATCCATGGATTCTAGTAAATTTAAAATCATGGTTAATGTGCGCTGCTGTTGTTTTTTATGAAAAAAATTTGAGAATTCTGTGGAAAATGTTAAGAATATTATATACATATATTTATTTTTAAAGGCTTATCCAAAATAAACGCAAGATGGTAATGTTTTTATTGAATCCTTAAATACATTGGAAAGGGTTATACCTATATGGAATAACACACTGGGCAAATGACCTTCACGGCTTTCCATACATATATACGCACTCGTTTGTCGAAAATTTTCATTGCTATTCTGCATAGATGTCGCGGAATTTTATTGATGTCACGTTTAATCTCTTCCTGTTAAAGCAAGCGTGGTTGCGGGCTTATTGCAATAAACTTGAGACTAAAGGTGTTCAATCACACGTCAGGGGTCAAATTTTGTTCACCAAAACCAGAGAGTATACGACCTGGAAATGTCTCAAGCAGTAATTGAAGTATTTCACGGGCTTTATGACATGTGGCACCGTCTTGTTGAAACCACATGTTGACCACTTCAATATCATCCACTTTTGGCAAAAAAAAAACTAGGTTATTGTGTCACGATATCGAGCACCACTAACAGTCACTGCTTGACCGGTCTCATTTTCGAAAAAATGTTGTCCAATTATGCATCCAGCCCAAAATCCACACCAAACAGGGATGCCTTTGTTTTAGGCAACTACCCGTCTGAACCCCAAAAACGGCAACTTGGCGATTAATAATCCCATCGAGGTGAAAAAGTGCTTCATCGCTTAGAATGATTTTGCTCGAATACTCAGCATCCGTTTGTCGATGCTCAATAATCCATTCAATAAACTCTCTACGCTAGGCTTCAGTTGTTGTGTTATTGAATTTTATAACAATGGAGACACACATCTTTAGCAATTATACAATACATATTTATGCTGTAGAGAACTTTTTAAAATTTGCAATTTTGGTCCACGACGCCGAATTGTAGTTTCAGAATTGTCACCGGCATTCACAGGCACTGCTTCGATACTGCCATTTGAAGGAAATTTTCAATTAATCCCTTCACAGTTGACGAAGTTAAAACAATATTCCGACCATGATTCAATAATTGAATCATGATTCCGACCATATTTGATTTGAAGTTTTCGTATTTTTTGAAATAAAAAAATATGCATTGTAAATGTTTGTCTACATTTTATTTTATATTTTTGGGAAATTGTGAAAAAAGTTAAGATAAAGTACTTAACCAGAGATGAAGAAATCGGGCCTTAGTATAGGTGGCTTACTAATCGTATATATTGGAAATTAATTATTGTTCGTTTGTCTAGCCAAAACTCAAGAAAGACTGGGAATGAAATATATGTGTAATTTCAAGTTTAAACGGTTGGAAATATCCGGGAACGACCTATTCGAAAAAGTCGTATTTATTATTTTATTTACTTGAGTTTATTTTCCTTTTATGACCAAAAAACGATTAAAAAAAAATTGTAATAAAGTTATATTTATGGTTCAAGTTAGTTGATTGCATTTTTATGTTTTAATAAATATATTTAAGTAGCACTTTATTTATCGGAAATGTCTCTGAATCACTGATCAACAGATCGACGAAAATTGATATGCTGATGTTTGAGTTGCTCTTAAACAAGTGACACCTTTTATATTTCGAGATTCAGCGGACGTAGTGTTGACACTGGCATGTCGCTCTTCACCTGACTCCTGTAAGGGAATGAAGAACTTCCCCTTCCTCTTCTTCTACCAGCAGCATTATGTCCTAGCCAGTGTGGCCACCGGCGCAGTAGACAATAGGTCGGTCGCAGACATTTTATCTCGAAGACTCTCAAGGTCGACTAATCGGATGACGTTATCGTCCACACTTCTGCACCATATAGCATGAAGGGAACGATGAGCGACCTGTAGAGTTTGAGCTGATGCATACACCTTGCCAGTTGTTCACCGCCATGTTTAAATAGCTCAGCCGGTAGGTTATCGGCTGCAACCGCTTTGTTTTTCATTCAGCGGAAAATTGAACCTCGTCATAGTCGGGTAATAGAAGGTATTTTCCTCATCATCGATTAGAATTTAGGGTTCGCCATTCTGTACAGATATCATGTTACACATTGCAGCTGAAAATTATCGAAAGTGATCTAAGAAATGTTCAGCTCGAGGAGGAGCCCCTGCTTTTATAAAGTACCTGCTGAAATTTGTGATATCCTTACATGTCGACTCAACACCTTTCTGAAGTATAATTATGATTAATGAATCCACTATTTTCATCCACTGTTTTCCATCCACTGTGACCTTGATTAAAGTATTATATTTATTCACTTATATTTATTAAAATCAAGCCATTAATTGAGTCCCGAGAATTATAAATAAATCGAAATTCATAAATACAAATTTTATGGAAATTAAGATCTGGTGTAAGAATGTCTTAAATTGCACAGCGCTAATATTTTATATATCCTGAGAGAGATTGCAATACTCGGGCTAACTCCTTCAAGTAGTTGAACTTGCGAGGCTTTCACATAAAACTTTTTTGTTTTTATACAATAATTAAAAAGTCCTGACATATATATTCTTGGTGATTTTAAATCGCTGATATTGAACTTTCCTTAGGAAGTATTTATCGATATTGTTTGTATTTAAGGGCTTAGGTTAACATAGGGTCGGAAAGTTTAGCCTACACGACGAAACATCCCCAAATGAGCTGAAGTTCATCGACTTCACAGGGGCCCGAAATATGGGTGTCTGTAGCACTAGATTCCAGCACAAAAATATTCACCAAGCTACTTGGATGTCTCCAGATCGGTAAACTTTCCACCAGATCGATCATGTTATAATAGACGGAAGACATGTATCCTGTGTTTCAGATGTGCGTATGTCCCGAGGTCCCAAAATTGACTGGGACCACTGTCCTGTCGCAGCGAAGATACGCACGCGCCTCTGTTTATCAAAGAACGCCCGTCAACAAATACAGACTGTCTACCTCGCAACCTTGCGATCGACCACAACACGTGGTGTGGATACATACCGTGGGCTGAAGGAGTAAGCAAGACGCATTTGGCCGACAAGGATAATCCTCAAGACCGGAAAAAGCTCTTCTAGGTCTCAGAGAGATGAGCTAGTGACGAATGTCCAGAGTGTACTGAATCTATGGAGGGAACAGTTCTCCAGCCTGCTGAATGGCAGTGAAAATGAAACCCCCGGAGAAGGTGAACCCGAAACTCCAATTGATGACGATTGATAAGTTGTTCCATTACCCGACTATGAAGAAGTCCGAACAGCAATCGTTCGGTTAAAAAACAACAAAGCGGCAGGGACAGATGGATTACAGCGGTGAACAACTGATCAGGTGCATGCATCAGCTACTGTGCAGAATATAATCGGATGAAAGCATGCCCGCCGATTGAAACTTAAGTGTGCTCTGTCCAATCCACAAAAAAGGCGATCCCACAGTCTGCGCGAATTAAAGTGGAATAAGCCTCCTTAACAGCGTATGTAAGGCCCTGTCGAGCGCATTGTGTGAAAGACTAAAGCCCACCACCAACAAACTGATTGGACCTTATCAGTGTGGCTTCAGACCTGGTAAGTCAACCATTGCACCAAATCTTCGAAAAGACCCGTGAAAAGGAACGTCGATTTTAAAGCAGCCTTCGACAGCACGAAAAGGAGCTGCGTCCATGAACTGACATTATTGCTGGAGAAAATAATACGAGCTGCAGAGCTAAATAGAGAAGATACAATCGTCTATAAGAGTGTACAGCTACTGGCGTACGCCGATGTTATCAACATTATTGGCCTAAACCACCGCGCCGTGAGTTCTGCTTTCTCCAGACTGGATAAGGAAGCGAAGGATTTGGGTCTGGTAGTGAACGAGGGCAAGACGAAATATCTCCTGTCATCAAACAAACAGTCATCGCATTCGGGACTTGGCTCCCACGTCACTGCTGACAGTCATAATCGAGGTCGTAGATAATTTCGCCTATCTAGGGATCAACATTAACACCAATAATAACGTCAGCCTTGAAATCCAACGCAGAATCACTCCTGCCAACAGGTGCTGCTTTGAGCTGAGCTGACAATTGAAAAGTAAAGTCCTCTCTCAGCAAACGAAAATCAAAACTCTACAAGTCGCTCATCATACCCGTTCTACTCTAAGAGACAGCGGCTACGATAGCTAGGCCATGTCGTCCGAATGGAAGAAAGCACTCTAGCTTTGAGAGTGTTCGATGCAGTACCCGCTGGTAGAAGCAGAGGAAGATGAAGACTTCCACTCAAGTGGAGAGTGATGTGGCTTCATTTGGGATTTTCATCTGGCGCCAAACAGAAAAAAGAAGAGATGAATGGCGCGCTAATATTGATTCGGCTATAATCGCGTAAGCGTTGCCAATGCCAATAACGAAGAAGAAGGTTACAAACATTGCAAATCTAAATAACCACCATCAAGCTTTACCTCTCGATGCTCGATATAATTGTTGACATCTTTATAATTTAATTATTTACCGTTATAACTATACTCAATGGCTAACCAAGCAATCAGTACACATGCGATCGTCTTAAAAATTTTCGTTCCCAACTTTCTGTTTATACTCATTGTACCTGGAACCCCATAATTTTAAAGTTATTCACAGAATCATTTCAAACATCATTTGATTCACGAAGCTGACTCAGACCTTATTCCTTTTTGGGATGGTGAAAGTTTACAACAACTGTTTGGATGGTTGAAGTTATATCTTCTTTTTTGGAAACCACCACGTTTTCCTCATCAGATTTCTTTTCCAGACATCGTTATTCGAATTGGATCCGAGCATGGGATGTCCAGCACGAACCAACGGCCATCCCTTTAAGTTTTGTACCAAATTTTGTTATTGTTGTTTTTCACCATTTTTCCATTTTTTCTACATATCCCCAAACAAGTACTCAGATATTCTGGAGCCATAAACTTGTCGGTATAAAGTTGTTTTTATGAAAATTTTACTACCAAATATTCTAAGGCAACGCAACTTACATTATATAATATATAAATATAAATTACCACTAAGAAGCTTACTGAAACTCAAGTTAGAAGAAATGTTTACCAAAATATACATTTAGTTTAATGCTTTGAGTAACTTTGGGTCATGTATCGCACAATTGGTTTTGCTAATTTAAAACTTTCTTTTTTCGAAAATGGACTATTGAATACCAAAGCAAATTTATAGTTTTTAGTTTCGTATAAAATAATCAAAAAAGTAAAAATTTTTAATAAGCTCCTTTGATAAACTTTCAGTTCCTTTGAGGCGGTATAAAAAATTTTATTTTTTAAATTTTTGTGGAAAATATATTCAATTAAAAGATATTAAATTATTAAAAGAAAATATAATCATTACAAATTGTCCATGTAGAAAAATAGATGCTTTCTCAAAAAATGTGTAGGAAATATCGTACAAAATTAGGCAGTTCAAATGTGCGATATATCGCACATAATTTATTTAATAGATAAATCTAGGTCCGAACAATTGTGACTTGGCAGCAATCGTAATGTTGCAATCGTAAATGTTCTTCTCAAATTTAAACTAAAAAGTTTCGAAAGAAATTGAAAAGTAATGGATTTTGTTAATATGGATCACAGTAAAATTTTAGACTACTCGAGGCGAAAGTGTTTGGACTAAATTTTTTATAAAATTAAATCGTTCAAAGAAAAAGAAATTTTAGAATAAAAATTTATTCAAACTTCTCTGAAATGAAATCAGTTTTTGAAGATATTGAAGAGTTAATTGGTGAACTTCATGCAAATCATAATAATTACTGATGAGATAATATACATCAGCATTTCAGTTTTATAAGAAAACGTATAATGATAATTGTCCGAAGCTGGAGGGTGGCATCTCGCTCGTACCTCACCAAATTTATGAATTAACACCAGAAACGGAAATTAAATGGAAGCGAAGGGATTTTAATGGGTGTAGTTTTCATTTTGTACAAGATTCTCGACAAGCATACCAGTTGAAGTTTGCCGGTTTTACTAGTAGATGTCGCTAGCAATATGTATAAATTTCTTTGATTTGGCATGTATGTAATTTTTTTCTATTGACATTAACCTATAAAAATACGCAAGTCACATTCCGCCAAAAAATAGCGTCATATTTGTTTACCTCAGTGAATATGTCGAGTTTTGTTCCTAGTAAATCGCATTTGCGGCATTCGTTGCTTTTCTTATTTCATCAAAAGAAAAAAAGCAGCTGAAGCTCACCAGTTGCTGGTAGAAACTTACGGTGAACATGCTCCAGTGATTAGAACATGTGAGACATGTGGTGTGGTGTACTACGAGCTGCTCGAAAGAGAAAAAGTTTTTTGGAATGGTATCCATAATTTGCCTGAGAGATGGGCGAAATGCGTAGAAACCAATGGTCAATATTTTGAATAAAAAATTTTGAGGTTCTTCTGAAAATTAAGTGTTTTCTTTATCGAAAAACCGACAGATTTCAACTAACACCCCTGGTATATATAGAATGTTTATCGAAGTTCTCATTTAAATATTTCTTAAATCGTTCAATACAATTTTTCGGTGCTCTACTTTTAGGAAGAAACATCGGGGTTCTCTATAAAGACATGTCGGAGGATACACAACAATGCCCTTCTTATAAATATATTTCGGTTGTGATCTTGTGGAATATTTTTCACTCCACAATAGTTGAAAGTAAAAAAAAAAATTAAATAGATTTTCTATCCTTCTATTAAGTAGAATAATTTAATATTTGTTTTTTGCTTGAAACAATACAATAATTAAAATTTGGTGGCACACGAGCTAACGACTCAGCTGCACCTGTCAACAAAGCAACGCAAAAATTTGGACTCATTAAGGCAAAATGGCATTTAATTTCATAACTTTTGCAGTTATTTCATTTGCAGCGAATGTCACGATTTGCACAAAAGCTATTGCGACCAAATGCTGCACAACAATTGCACCAAAACACACAGTCGCGCCCCTAAATGTATGCTTCATGTCATATACACTCAGCAAGAAATATATATGTGTGTGTGTGTGTATGGGCAGCCAGAGAAATGAGAATGCAATAAAGACCATGAGGAGATTCTAAACAAAGCTCTAGCAAACATACATCCGCACACATACATACATACATCCATACATACATACATGAACAAAGTGCTTAGAAGAAAAGCATGCAAGGAGCAGCAGAGATGCATGCAAGCAAGCAGGTAGCCGCAAAATGATACCTCCTCGACATGGCCATGTGCGGCCTCAATGTGATTGCAACAAAAGCGATAGAGCAAAAAGTCACGCAGCTTAAGCAAATATTGTGCACTTGTGTAATTTATATCGCAAAACAATTGTCATTAGAAAATGTCACACACAAACACACACAGGCAAACATAGCAGAATGAAAAATGACACAAGATGCGGCGAAGACATAAAGCCGCACAACAAAAAGAAAAAAGACAAAAGTAAGAAGCAAAAAGCAATTGCAGTGACAAAACAAATATGAAGGCAAACAAGCGCAACGGTGTAGCTTTCTAAAAAGACTGCCTGCCACAACACTAGCAGCGCGTTAGGCGATGGGAAAAAGAAAACAAAACCCATTGAAGCGCAAACAATAAACTCGCGAGTTTCATAGAAGCCTCGTGCTTTCGCACGTAAGACTGGTGCAACTGTCACAGGCGCGTTCAAAGTGTTTGCTGGCACAGCAGGCTCTCACTCCTTCACGCGCTCCTTCGCTCCTTTCGCTGCAGCGTACTGGTGTTTTATGATTCGCTGTTCGAAAATTCCACGTATCTAATGCACTTTCGGCTGCCACATAAGAAACGACTTGGACAGGAGCAACTACGGTGATGCTATAACAGCTGAAAATAACAAAAACAACACAGCTGTAGCTAGTACATTCAAAGCAAAAACAAAGAAGCGGCCAAGTAAACGGTTTGTGAAATTCAGGTTTTCAAGCGCATACATTTTTTTTTTTATGACCAAGCATAGTCTATTTTACGAGGTATTTCAAAATTTTAGTTAAAGCGCAATGAAGTGGATATATAATATTAACAAAAAAAAGAACGCTTACATTCGAGGCGAACACGCTACTTGAAATGGAAATTAAAGGACACCCCTCTGTTTGGTATTGACTACGGTCAATGTGAAATTTGTCCTATTATCAAACAAAAAGTCGCAGAGCTTCCTCTTCACATTGTTGTTGGTGTTAAAACTGCTCCCAGATATACTAAGTTATTTACGACTTCAAAGTAATTACTGTCAACAGTGACGTGGGAGCCAAGTCGAGAAAGTTTGTTTGATGGCACGAGATATATCGTATTGCCCTCGTTCACAACCAGACTCATTTGCTTCGCTTTCTTTCCAACCTTTCGCTTTCTTAGCCAGTCTGGAGAAAGTGGGACTTACAACGCGGTAGTTGAAGCCAATAATGTCAATAACATCGGCACACGCCAGCAGCTGTAAACTCTTATAGAAGGTTGTACTATCTTTATTCAGCTCTGCAGCTCGTATTATTTTTCTCAGCAATGAATAAAAAAATCACTCGATAAGGAATCACCTTATCTAAAACCTCATATGGTTCGAACGGCTCGGAGAGATCGTATCGATCGTCCTTTTACGAGTCTACAAGACTTGACGCATGGAGAACATCTGGTCAACGGTTGATTTACCAGGTCTAAAGCCACACAGATAAGGTCCAAGCAGTCGATTTGGAAGTAGGGTTCGCCATTTTTTTGTGTTACACTTTAACTGCCATTCAACAGGCTGAGGAAATGTTCTCCCCATAAATTCAGTTTTCTCTGGACTTCCGTCAATAGATCACCTCTCTGGGTTCTACAAAAGTTTACTCCCATCTTAAAACCTTCTGTGAGTCACCGTATCGTTTTGTAGAAGTTCCGAGCATCACGGCCAACTTTTCAAGACCTTCTTACTCACGCATTTAAGCCTCTTTCTTCTTATTTTTCCTGGAAAAGCGTCTTGCTTTCTTGTTGTAGAGAAGGTCAGCCAACGCGGTCCTTATTGTACCGGCGGTTTTGCGCCCTTTTCGAAAGCCAATAGTTTCGTTTGTACCTGTACGTAGGGAGTTAGAAATTCTGTCTCACAGTTCCCTTATACCAAGTGCTGAGCAAGACGAGTAGGAAACCGTTTGGCTGTCTGTTGTGATTACAGCTTTTCGACTTCGAGCAAGATAATGGTCCGAGTTCGGTTCTCGAAATATACGCACATCAAGAACATTGTAGTTATGCCTTCCGTCTATCACAACATGATTGATCTGTGTTTGAGTTTTTCGACAGTCAAGTGGATTGGTGAATTTTCTTATGCTTAAATATGGAATCTTGGAGAACAGCCACTATTAAATTATAAACATTTTCACCCTCAACACCTTCAACATTATCAGTATTAAAAACTATCAACGCAGAATTAATCTGGTGAACAGGTATTACTTTGGACTGGTAGATTTTCTCTCGGCTTTCTTTGGTCTCATCTTACTCTGAGTCGGCGCAAAAGCCTTTTTGTTAGAGGAGAAATTAACGACAAAAATTTTGCATGTGGTATCCCATGGCGGGTCTTTTGTCACCAAAGATCAAAAATAGTTACCGAATAAAGCGCTAAGGTTTTCTTGGCTGTAGCAGCGTTAACATTACCTTCCCTAGTTCCAAAGAAGAAGATTTCTTAGATTTGTTGCCTAACACGTCCACTCAGAAAGTTTCACCCCATTTTCGTAGCTTACTTCTATAATCAGCAGCCTGCATAAGATCTTCAACGCAGATCCACAAACTTTTCTGAGTATTAGGAAGAATACAATGTTTAATCAAGATCCTTCTGGGATTAAACAAATTTTTACAAAATATTATGTGTCCTAAAGAAACTAAAGAATTTGAAAAACTGTTTTTCACAAACTAATTATGTTTTCAAGTACTGAGGCACAGCAGAGATTTCAACCTTGACAATAGACTGTAAAAATCACTCAGGCACATTTAATTACCTACCGATAATGCGGGTTCTAAAGTTCTTGAGTCTCACATCACAGCGATCCATTTCCACCAATAAATCTTTAATTTTTATGTTAGCAACACATTTTAAAATGTATCTTAAAAACTTGTCAGTTCTTATCCAGATGAAGTCTCGAAACAATCGTTATCCACTTCGTAGCGCGCACTGCTTCTGTTGCTTTTATTGAAACTTTCAGTTGCGAAAATTAAATTAAATTTTTGGCTCATTCGCATTCTGATATTCCTTATTTATGGCATTTTTTTCTTATTCTCCTTTACCTCAACTCCAGAGGAGGCATTTGGCTTTGCTCTTTTCCGTTTATTTCTCCAACTCTTTTTTGTTCTCACCAACTTCCCTTTTTCATATACTCTCGCGTATGAGTATGTGACAATGTCTCATTGGCTTTCCGCTTTATTGCAGTTGTTATTATTGTTGTTGCAGTTGCAGCTGCAATTTGAAGAGTTTTTGTTCATTAGTAGATAATGAACAGCTTGGATTATGGCATTTGAGTTTGCCTTTGTCTTTATTAGATATGTTTTATTTTTTTTTTTAATTTAATTTTTTATTTTGATTTTCATGCTCACCTCTTCACAGTATGGCCATTTGGTGCAGTATGTATGGTATGTATTAATGGCGCATTAATGTGTGCTGCTGCTTGTGTTCTCCTTTTGGTTTTTGTAGGTATAACAATTTGCAAGGCTCTCATTTGTGTTGTTTTATTAAAATTTCTTGCCAGCCGCAATAAATTTCGTAAGTGACACTTTCAAGGATAAAATTCAAAACGAATTTAGAAAATGTATAAAACAAAACTCAGATCATTCTCAAATATTATTTCTAAGTATTTGACATTTAAATAAATTTTAACGTAGCATAAACGAATTTTACTTTTTCTTACTTTTTCACCTCCTAAAAACACCACAATTTAACGTATATTATTCTAGTTATAGGAAAACTATGCAAACGTTGAAAAAGGACATCGCACTCGTATAATCACCCTCCTTTTAATACAATCAAAAAGAAAATACTCTTTTTACTGAAAAAACTTTTAAAAATACTAAATGATCGCAGCAATCCATATATTATATCAACAACGTTTCTCAATCCTTTGTAAATTAGTCCAATCTACATAATTATCTGATATTATTTAAAATAACTTTTATTTAAAGAATTACACTTACTTACTTTATTTACCGCTTAACCGATTTTAGTCGCCATTCATTCCTTTTTCTCGCTGCTTGGCGCCAATTGAAGATACCAAGTAGAGCCAGGTCCCTCTCTATCTGGTCTTACCAGCGGATTGGAGGTCTTCCTATTCCTCTCCTTCCACCGGCGGGTACTGCATCGAAAACTTTAAAAGCTGGAGTATCATTATCCATTGGGACTACATGATCTAGCCAGCGTAGCCACCGTTTCTTGATTCGCTAAACTATGTCAATGTCGCTGTATATCTCCTACAACTCATCGTTTAATCGACTGCGGTATTCACCGTTACCAATTCGTAAAGGACCGTAAACACATCTCTCGAAAACTCCTAACGCCGACTCATCAGATGTTGTCATCGTCCATGCTTCCACCATAAAGCAGGACGGGAATGATGAGGGACTTGATGATGGTCTTTCTGGTCAGATATTATAGCGGCATGTCCACATTATGTGCAGAGTTTATCATAGTTATGACTTCTCTTCTGGCCAGTTCATCGGCTACGCAGTTTCCAGGGATATTCCTACGACCATGGACCCTATCCATGGATAAGTCGAGAGCTTTGGCTGAGTTTTATAGCCACCTTTGAAGTGGTATGATTGCATCTGAATGACTTAATGACAGCCTGACTGTCTTATTATAATATATTATAATAGGTTGAGTTAACGTATTAGAAACGAGCAACCATGAAGCGGCTTCCGTTATTGCTGTTAGTTGCAGTGGTTGAGAAGTCTTTTAATTAATGCAGAGTAAACTCCACAACCTACTTTGCTATCTAGTTGAGAACCGCCGCAGTTGCATTTTCTCCATTCGTTCCCTTCTAGGGTTTTTGTTGAGAAAGTATTCTCAAAACAGAAGACAAAAGTGGTGTAGTCCACATCCTCCCGAGAGTAATGCGTTATAGTTCGCATGGACTTTCTCTCTGCTGAGAGAAGTTTAAGTAGAATTTTTCTTCCATTGGAAGAGTTGAGGGCACGCACATGTAATGAGTGTGGAGGCCGACTGCTGAACATTTTCCAGCTTGCTCTTATAAGTAGCCTTGTCTAATTCTGACCACTACACAATGACTCCGTAGATTACGATGGGTCTTAAGCCAGTACATAATATGTGGTATTAGTCCTCATTTCGTAGCTTTCTTACACCATTCTACCGTATTCCGGTTCCAGGTGAATTTGCTATCTAATATCTGTGTCTGAAGGACATTTCGCCGATCGCTTAGGACCTGGAGGTGTTTTGCAGTGGCTGCGAGGGCAACAGTGTATGCCACATAGAATAATTTAGAAAAGAAGCATATTTATAGAAAAAGACAGGTCAAATATATTAAATAGTCATAATCAAATTCAAAAAAGAAAACTTTTCGGTTCCCGCCTACTCTCTTAGTCATCAGAATTTGTAGGGTTGTCGATTTCGTGTTTTCAAAAGTACAAGGCTTTATTTTGACATCTGTCAAAATTAATTCTCAAATTAAACATATTTTATTTTAGTTTAAAGGCATTTATGAAAACGGATCGCTTAACAATTGCCCAATATGTTAAAATTGTTGATATCTACTACAAAAATGATTCTTCAACGCTACGTGGCCACGCTTCCTGATTTCAAAAAGAGATTATGGTGCACATAATCCTCCAACTGCTCAAGCCATTGATGAAATTTTAGACATATTTGAAGAGATTGGATCCGGAAAAAGATATTGTAAGACCTATGCATCATTGATTAGCTCGGTTAACCTCAAATTTTACTACTGTAGGTGAAAGCGCTGCCGAAGACACCAATACGACAAAATATGTTTGCTTTTCGTGCATTTCCCCTTATACTTACTATATCCATATACACTAGCCGTCATAAATCTACGCTCCTTAAGTAATTCTTTTAAATACAAAAAAAAGGCCAAACATTTTTTTAAGTTCCCTTCTTTATTTTAAACTAATTGGGTACTTCAGTAGAGCATTTTTACGTGAAATTTTTCTATGTATTATTTACAGTTAAAAAAATAAATTCAGTTTTTGGCAAAAAGATCAGAGTTAAAGGCGCCAAAAGTCTACGCTCATAACTGAAGAGTTATTCAAAAATCAATATAATATTACATAAAGGTTTGTAAAAAATAAAATACTTCTGTAACGAGTTGGATATCCTCGACATTTAAGGACTTCCCTCAGCTTGTTTTGCATGGAATTAACAAGCTGTGTAGTCTCTTCAGATGCGACTCAGATGTGATTCTTCCTTGATGACTTCTTTCGACATTGATTTACTTTTTATGTCATGTTTCCTTATATTTCGCTCCAACAACGGCCACAGATGTTCTATTGGATTCAAATTAGGTGATTGTCGTGGTGTTAGGAGCTGTTTAGGGATGATATAAAGCAGCCAGAGGCGGTATGTTTGGGGTTATTGTCTTGTTGGAAGTAATATTCATTATCTAATCCAAACTTTTCAACGCTCTTTCGTCAATTACATAGTAAAATGTTTAAATATGCAAACCGGCTCATAAATAGTTGCTTCAATAAATTCTAAATTTCCAAAGCCGCCTGTTGCCATATATCGCCACATGATTACTCCTCTACCACCATTTTTGACAGTAGGGAAAATATTTTCTTTGTTGAGCGCTGTACTTGTGTTTCTTCAAATAATTTTCCGTCCCTTAATGCCGGAGATACAAAATTCGCTTTCATCAACAAATGAGATTTGTTTCCAAATTTCTGGTGGCATGTTTATGTACTTATTTGCGAAGGCTATGCGTTTTTGTCGATTTATTAAAGATATGTACTGTTTCTTTCGAGCGACACGTCCATGGTATCCTGCTTTCTTTAAAACTCTTCAAGCGGTAGAATCAGTAATTACCTTTTTAAACTTTCGCTAAACATTTAAGGCTACTTTGGACGCTGTGATCCTGGCATTTGCCTTTACAAGAGACAGTACACTTCGTGCTTACCTGTGTGTTTGTTTGGAATATCGGCTAGATCTTTGTTTGGAAATTAAAATTCCTGTCTCTTTTAAATTTATAACAACTGTGCGAACTGATATCCATGCTTTACCCATAGTTTTTCCTATTTTCCGGTAGTTTTGGCCTTTCTTTCGCCAATCTATTTATTTTCTTATCGGCTTCGTTTTCAGTAAAATGATCGAGGCACTTATCTCACTCTGTGGATACGTAAATAAGTAAAATTGTCCCGCTTAATATCCGGGGCAGTTTTTGGTCCGGAGATGTGATTTAACGGCTGGACCAGTATTGATGAAATCTGTTTAAAAAAGATTTGTTTTTTTCTTCCTGAGTTGTTTATTCGAACAGTTTTCATTTGTTGGTGAATATACCTAACCTAATTTTCATTGGAATTTATTTATGTTATTTCTTCAGCTAATTTGTAAATTATTTGAAAAGTTCAATGTCGATCGTTTGCTTTTTTATTTCGGCTTTTCAAAAGGTAAATTATTGAAATGTGTTTCATACAAAGTAATCAGTTAGAGATTGAAATTTGTTACGATATCATGAAGAGGTCGTACTAATATCGGTCGGCGTTCCCGACGTACAACGGAAGGCGAAAATACTACTGCAAGGGAATCTGCTCTAATCAGAATGATTGAACATCATTCACGTGACAATCACAAGAGGCTAACGAAGCTCACATTGAGTAACGACGATTGAGAAGAAGACAAGTTCATGCTTAGAAAATTTATGAAACAAGACAACAACGTTTGCCTGTTCAACGAAAACGCCAGCAATAGCAACGATTGCCTCCTGCCTTTCGCTGAGATCAGCAAGTATCAAATGGGTCGATACGTGAACTGCAATGAAACACTTTGGCGAATATTTTCTTTTGCAATTTATGAAGGTCTTCCGACTGTTGTTCATTTCGCAATTCATTTGGGGAATGGGCCCAGAGTGTATTTTAATCCAGAGAATGCTGTACAGCGAGCGGAAACACCACCAGCAACAACATTGAAGAGTTATTTTTCAACTTGTACCAATGATCCGTTTGCGAGAACTTTGGTTTATTCGGAAATGCCTCGATATTATACATGGAATGCATCGTCGAAGAAATGGGTATCTGTGGAATGAGTGCATAATGGCTCGCAAATGGTCTGTTTCTTTTATTCCCAAAAAAACACAGTTTCCCGCAGCACAACGCCTTAAAGCTATTATAATACAATTATTAATATAATATTAAGGGGTTAGGGGTAGTCAGAATTTTCATAAAATCAAATTTTTTTTTTGCATTTTCGTTAAGTATAATATCTTAAAAATAATCTCTGAAAATTAAATCCGATAATTCGTTTTTAAGTTATTCGACAAATAACAAAGAGAGCTCGGGCCTTTCAAAGCGCTGTGTGAAACTTTAAACGCGTTTTTCTCAAAACTATGTTTTTTGAACTGATGACAATTGTAACTCGAAAACCGCTCAGTTGATTTTAATGAAATTTAGACAGCTTTTAGAATACATAAGAAACTCGGGAAAAAATCGAAGGATTTTTTTTTTTTGAAAAATTTCGATTTTTTAAGACCAATTAACTTTTGATTTTTTCCCAAAAATCTAGATAAAAATTTCCTGAGGCCGCCATTTTGTTAATTTTTGAAAAAAAGAAAAATCCTTCGATCAGGCCCAGGATTATTTATTTATAAAACTAATTTTTTTTATCGGATTGATTTCAGATGAATCTCCAAGGACTTATGATTGTCACCGCAAGGACCTTTGTTTGGAACTGGGTTAACACAGACAGCTGTAACTTCGGAAATAATTTTTTTTTTTTTGAAATTTTCGTGACTTCAAGTCAAAACAATGTTTAATAATACCATATCACTACTATTGTAAAATAAAATTATTTAATTGCAAAAAAATAATACTGAAAATTCTCATTTTTTCGTGCCTCTGACTACCCCTAACCCCTTAATAGAAATATATAGGGATTCTATCCGAGTCTATGAATAAAATTTACTGCCAGCTGTGTAGAGGGGTAAGTGACACGACCACCCTTCTATAGAAATTGCAGAAGGCATGTACATCTTGAAGAAAACAGTTCGAAAAATATGAATATGTCCACGAAAAGTGGTTACAATAGGCATTAGTGGGCGGGTTTTGTATCGAAAAACTTTCAAAGCTTGAGTGTTATCGCCTACACGAACGTTGTCGTACATTTTGCCTTCGTTAAAACTTAAATTCAACTTTTCCTCATTTTTTATATAATCAATTATAACATAATTGAACGAAGCACAGGTAAACTACGTGAATATATAAATCTTTTATTTTCTTTTTTTTGTTTTTTTGTATTAGCCAAGCCGAACTTTAGCCGAAATTCTTGCTTTAATAGTACAATTCGATATAAAGTAGTGCATGCCAATTATAGTTTTCGTCAGTGCAACACACTATATTTATCTCAATTCAGTTGCACAGAGATGTGGTGATTAAAAGTTTTAATGAAATCACAAATATTGTGCTTTTTTGAGTATGTGCATGGACACCTACACCAATGAAGCTGCTTTTATTGAAAAAGAAAAAGAAAACGAAAAAGAAAAAAATAAACAACTGCAGAGGAACAATAACACAAACACAATAAAGCACAGAGAAGGTGAACAAATTTTACCCACACAGTTTTCACTGATATAAAATACAAACATACACGTATTCCTGCCAAAAGAGTGTCAAAAACAAGTAAAGGTGAGCATACAACAGCGCCATTGTTGCAGGAAGAGTGCCAAGATGACGGATTAAAAAGATATGTGAAGAACTCGTTGGACTGAGTGACAGAAGAAGGACATAAATATAAATAAATTGCTTTGCATAATCCAATGAGTAGCTAACAGTACTTATAGTTATCCTTCATCAGCCTTCAGATGTAGTAGTGCTGCATTCACTCTCACAAAAAAAAAAAAAAAAAATCATGTGTATGAGTGAACTGCTTTCTTTGTGTGCTTGCGCGCACTCAACGCTGATGGTGATGAATTTATCCCTATTTGTATATAATTTTGTTAGCTGACAAGGTACAGCATGAGTTATGAAAAGTTTTACAAAAAAAAAAAAAAATATATATATATATATATATATTCAGCATTTTTTCTGTACTCATTTCCACACGCTGCGGTGATTCGAAAAAACACACAACTTTTTACGCTTTGCTAATATGAAATTATTGCTTGTATTGTATGTTACCTACGGAGTGAGCTGTGCGCACTTGCAGAAGAAGAACATATGGAAAAAAGCCTTAAATATGAGCCACGTCGGTTACAGTGGACTCTATGTACATTTGTGTACATAGCGAATGAAGTTAACAATGAAAACATATGAGTTTTGGTCCAAAATTTTGCTGCTGAAAAAAAAATATGATATAAATTATGCCCTAGGCAGTAAGAACCCTCCAATTTTACTAGCTCTCTTGTAATCCAAAAGTACGCGATGCTCTGCAGTTGTATGTTTTTCCTTAATTAACTCGTTGCATCTCAGCTGCGCTAGGAAAAATTCTGCACTTCATTTGTGTATTTGTCTTACACCATTTATTCGAATATACATACATGTACTCGTATATACGTGTATGTAAGCCTACTCTTGCTTATTGCGCTGTAAATTTAATTAGCGTCTCCTCTAATGACTCTGTCCAGGCCAATTAAGCGAAAAAAGTTGGTTGGTTGGCTTTATTCCTTTTTTAACCACAATTTCAGCCTAGTGTATGATGCTACCAATGTAGGCCATTTCGTAAGTAAACTTTATTTAATTCTGATTGAAGTTTTTAGTTTATTTAGTACATTAAAATATTTATTTTAATTAAAAATTATCAAATAAAAAGTTTTCTCTATCATTCTATTTAGCTAGTAAAGCAGGCTTTTCGAATAGCAAAGACGCGTTTTAACTGTACAGTCCCTATTCGAACCAGAAAATACTAATAAAAATCAGAATTAATAAGAGTGATCCAAAATTAACGCAAGATTGGAATCGAGTTTTTTGTTCTTTGGTTGTAATTTTTTCATTGAATTAATAAGTACATGGGATAAAGTTATTTCTGGAATAGCCCTCCGGGAAAATGACCTCCACGGCTTTCCATACACATACGCAGTCATTTGTCGAAATTTTCCATGACTATTTTGCATTACGTAGGCTGCTATATATATTTCTGGCCTAATAATGAAAATACGAATATTTATCAACGAAAATGGTTTCTTTTTTTTTTTTTTTTTTGATTTGGCTCGTCTTGGAAGACCCACACGGTCGAGTGCTGTTTTGTTTCGGGCTCATACGCATAGATCCATGATTCGTCACCTGTAACGATCTTATAAACGTCTTTTGAAGCACTGCGATCGTATTTTTTCCGCATTTCTTTACACCAATCCACACGTGCCTTTTTTTGAACGATTGTCAAATTCTGCGGGATCCAACGAGAACAAACCTTTTTTACGGCCAGGTGTTCATGCAATATCGAATGTATGCTGGTGGGAGAAATGCATAGGCATGGCTCTATTTGCAGGTATGTTACATGACGGTCTTACATTATCAGTTTTCTGGCACAACGGCTGTTTTTGGACGACCTTCACGGAATTCGTCTTTGAGCGAGCGTCGGCCACGATTGAATTCGTTGCACCAGTCCTTCTCAGTGCTATAGGATGGTGCTTTATAGCCATACAAAAATTTTAGTTCATCGATGCACTTTGTCGTGATAATCCACGTCGAAAGTTGTGAAAAATGACCGCACGAAAATGTTCACGAGTTAATTCCATTTTTTGGCCGAGATTAATATTTTAATTCCCTGTAAATAAAACAATTCACGATTAAATGACAAAACGTTCTAAGTGATGTTATGGTAAAAAATGTCAAACTTTTCAATGAAAATGTCAGATTGCACCTAGCAAGACTTAGTGTTGCCTAGGCCAGACCTTATTATAGCAGCCTACGTAAGTTGACATTTCCGTCTGTAATGACCTGAAAATTTCGCAAATTTAGATTTCCGTAGTCTATCAGTCACACAATTGGATGTCTTGAATGTGATTGCTGCTTTGCAACTATCTTTGAGTAGCGATTTGGACGGGCTTTCTTCTTATGCACTTAAAAAGTGTAGTTCGTCTATTTCCGCTCCCTTAATAAACATATTAGGTGTAATCCGATCGGGTTTCGCTAGATGGCGTTAGAAAGATGGCATCGCGTACTAAAAAAGTTTCCCTGACAGTTTTGTAACTGGTTGATTCAGTTTTGTTTGAGCGTGCGCCAAAGATGAACACTAGTAAAGAGAAAATATGTTATATTTTACGGTTTTTCTTCGATAAGAGGAAAAACGCAAGCCAAGCGGGTGAAAATGTGAATAGCGTTTATGGTCGAGATACTGTAACAGCCAATTATGCGGAATTTCAGTTTTGTCTATTCCGTTCCGGTAATTTTGATGTCAAAGATGCACCACACACTGGAAGGCCAAATGTCAAAAATGTCGATAAAATCATGGACATTGTACGGGTGCCACATGAGTTAACGCAAAAAAATCTCATGTACCGAATCGCAAAAAAAATCGACCCATTTCTAAAGCGGTTGGTGACTAGCGATGAAAAGTGGATCACTTACGACAACGACAAGTGAAAACGGAAACGGTGGCCAAGCCAGGATTTGGCGGCCAAGAAGGTTTTTCAGTGTATTTGGTGGGCTTGGCAGGAAGCTATCTACTATGAGCAGCTCCCATATGGCAAAACTCTTAACTAGGTACTGTACTGTCAACAATTGGACTGGCTTTGGCCAGTAGGAGAGGAATTTTTTTCCATTAAGACAACGCCAGGCCACACACAACGATAGTGACTCGCCTGAAGCTCCGGACGATTGGTTGATAGGTTCTTATACATCCACCATATAGTCTGAACCTGACACCAAGTGATTACCATCTGTTCCTGTCTATGGCGAACAATTTTGCTGGTGGAAAATTTGCTTCAAGAGAGCCTTGTGAAAATCGACTGTTTCAATTTTTCTTCAGTTCGAATGAAAGCTTCTATGAGAGAGACATAATGAAACTACCTTTAAAATGACAACAAGTTCGAAGAAAATAGTGTAAATTTGACCTAAATCGGATGATTCTAACTAAGGTAATTAAAGCCATCAATTTCATGCAAAAATAATGGATTTCTTTCTACTACACCGTTCCATTTTTAATCTTTCGCTTTCGTCTGGCGTTTTCATTAAGCGTTGGAAAAATGCTTCTATCTCTCCGTTGCTTAAGTCTGCTTACAAAAATTATGTTAAAAATTATAAGCCTGTTTCTAAATTCGGTTAGAGGCTTCACTAGCCGGCATCAGCATGGTTTTGTCAGCGGTCGTTCTACTATCACTATTTGAGCCGTGTTTCTCGTTAAAAGGGATACCAAGTTGATGTCGTCTATACCGATTTTTCCAAAGCCTTTGATACGTAAGCTAGAATGCCTAGGTTTTCACTTTTCTTTCTATCTGGGGTACCGCAACGTAGCATTCTTGGTCCTTTATTATTTCTTATTTTTTTAAATGACATTGCAACTTGCTTTAAAATTCAATCTTCTTGCTTTATGCAGACGACTTAAAGCTATTAAAATGCATTCGTTGTTTTTCAAATGCTTTACTATTACAGGAGGATCTTAATAATTTGCCTCTTGATATCAAAAATGTTTTAACATTACTTTTCAAAGTGCTCAAACGTGCTCAGGTCGACTTGTTATCTATTCAATAATAGGCTATTTTTTGTTAATGAATTTTAGGATCTTGGTGTGATGTTTGATGTGGGGTTTACCTTCATTAATCACATCAACTTCATCATTCCTTAAGCTTATTCTAACCTGGCTTTTCTACGGCGTTATTGTGGTGATTTCAAAGAGCCCTACGCGCGTAAAATTTTATAAAATTCTTTGGTAGAGTATGTTAGCTTAATTTCGAATCCAAATTATTCTACGCATTCCTCTAGACTTGAAACCGTCCAACGTACACGTAGGTTTGTTCGTTTTGCTCTTTCCCCGCTTCGTTTCTCTGATCCCCTACCTTTCCCAACGAACTTTGCGCTCACATTACTCTCATTATCCGTTCTATTCATTTAGATGTAATTTAATTAAAGTGATCACACTTACGATCCCATTGTTGGAACACAAACATACACACGTAGTTTTAAGTTTTTAAATAATTTTGTACATCTAGCCTGTAAGATTTGTAAAATCATTGTCTTAAATAAATATGAATTAAAAACAAAAAATGTGGCTGAATTTCATCGATGCAACGTTGAATCTCTTCCTTTAAAACACGTGTGGTTGAGGGTTTGTTACAATAGGCGGGTGATTTTTAATAACCGAATTAAAAGAAATCTAATGGTGTTAAATCATACGATCTAGAAGGCCAATTCTAATCACCAAAACGAGAGAGTACACGATCTGAAAATTTCCCATGCAGTAATTGAAGTGTTTCACGGGCTGTGTAAAATGTGGCACCGACTAACAGTCAATGCTTGACCAGCATAATTTTCAAAAAAGTATGGTTTAATTGTACCTCCAGCTCGAAATCCACACCAAAAAGTTACACGTTGTAGATGCATTTGTGCAAGCATTTTCAATTCTTGTCCACGGCGTCGAATTGAAGCTCCAGTATTTTCAAGGACGCTCTCATGCATTGCATCGACATTTGAAGGACTTGTTTTAGGACGGCCAATGTGTTTGGCGTCTGACACGGTGGACGAAGCTAAAAAAACTATTCCAACCATATTTTGGATGAAATTTTCAAACTGCGTCCGAAAAGATTTCGTTATTTTTGAAATGTTCTTCATTAATGAAGACACGTTATTTTTTCGTGAAAAGTTCTACTTTAACTAAGCCTAAACTGTCAGTCGATTTGTTTTCTTTTTTAATTGTCATCGATTAACTACATAAGTGGCGGCAACTTTAAGTCTTACGTTGAATTTGGGGCACCCTGTATAAAGGAATCTCATGAAATGCTCATGAATATGTAAAAAACTTCTCTACAAATGTGTATTTAATGAATTATAAGAGCTTTCAAGGTGTGCTTGAATAGTTTTCGCCCCATAAAGGTACTCGCTGAACGCACGATGAAAGCCGTGCCGAGTTGGTGAATGCGAGAAATACATTTTTAGCTCTGATACAGCAGATTGGAAGTCAAGCTGATCTTAGCGATGTGAACTGAAACTACATTAAATTACCCAATCGTTTATTATAACGGGCTACTGATTGTCTTATTTAATTCTATGGAAATATAATATATTTTATAATATAATAAAAAGTTCCAACTTCTTGCATACATATTGAAAAAAATACTTAGCGCATCAACTCATACTACTAAGCTTGATGCAAAATATTCTGCATGAATCCATTATTTAAGTTTACGTGGTTTTTAATACAAATAATTGAACAAAATCGAAGTAAGCATGAAAATCACCGCTGAATTATGAACCCTGTGTGCTCGTCTCAGCTCTCAGGGTGCACTCTGTAGGTGCCTTAAAAATTCGTCTATTTCTTTAGGAACATAAGCTGGAGACATCTTGCTAGAAGTGTTCATCTTTCAACCAGCGTATTTATCTACTTCAATGGCAAATGGGCCATGGTAATGTAAATGAAAGTCTATAAACAAAGAATTTCGATATATTGATGAATTTTAAGTGTTTTCTGAAATGCTTACATCGGGGACGGCTTCACACTTCCGCCCATCCGGAACCGGGCGTAGTTCGTGTTTTTCTATTTTTCATTACGAAAGAAGATCAGCTATAGCGCATTGGCAATTTTTAAAGCAACAAACTGTCGTTTTGAAACAACATTCTGAGCCCACGAAAATTAAAAACCGAATTTAAGCTTTATGACCGCTTAATAAAGCTTAAATTCGGTTTTTAATTTTCAAGTTCAAGGAAGACAAATATTAATATTATTATTTTTCATCCAAGAAATCGAGCGACCTACAATTTATTCTAAACCTTCTCCGAACGTCCGATAGATTTTTAAAAGGAGCTTTTAGTTCATGTGAGAAATACACTCGGAGGGGTTGTCATTTCCTTCCGGGAGCGACCGTAATTAGGGAAATTAATTTTCCATAGTTTGTCTGGCCACCAGAATGGTAGTACCCAATGCTAACCACTCGTCTGTTGCGAGTGTCCTCTGATATTTTTTATAGATTTTCGTTGTTTGTTTCAAAAAACAACAATATCATACTCACTGCCCATTATCCAAAAGATTTATATTTAAACTTTATGCCTTATTTAAAACAGACATCAAACGCCTTTTATATCTTGTTTGTTTTCAGTTTCTTTTATATTCACAAACTACTTTATTTACTTCTTACTTAATGTAATATTGCTTCAACTTGACGGCTAAAGACTTTCTTTGAAGTGATAACACATACAAAGGAACCATTCCTCAGCCCACATCAGCAAGCTCTAACTCAAAAATATAGTAAAGAATTTTCGTATAATTAAATTCCACTTTTTATCTGTTTAAGTGATGCGTTGAAGCAGAATGACATCTTTTCGAATGCATCTCATTTCCACAATACGAATACTCCCAAACCGCCCAAGCCAGTGTTTTGTTGGACAGTCCCTTAAGCCAATAACTACCAGCAGAAAAGGCAGAAGGGGAGATGAGTGAAACGAACTGGGAGTGGTGCTTCAACGCAAGCAATTACAGCAATATCATATACCATACACAACTCCAACACAAGAACAACAGCATGAGCAACCAAAGCAGCAACAGTTTTATACAGCAGCAGCAGTAATGACAGTAGCAGGAATGACAATATTGCTTGCAGCGAAATCATGTTTCAGCGCCAAAATTAAAAGTCACTGACAAACAATAAAGTAACAAGGATGAGGGGGTACCGAGAAACTCTGGCGAATGTAGGTGAGTGGTGTGTATGTATAAATAAATATATATGTACATTTTTCCATACAAAATTATGTGTATTTGTAATATATAAAAAAAAAATAAAAAAAAATGTAAAATTGAAATTCATGGAACGAGAAGAAATTTGAGACTTTGCACAAGCTTTGTGTAGGCCATTTCTTCGAGTAATTTTAATAAGTCATTTGCAAATTAACAATCAAAATGTGTTTTTCTTTCAAGTATCCAAAGCAACAATAAAAAAGTTGCAAGGAAATTATATATTTAAAAGCTAAAATATCCTAAACAAATACGTTTGTACATATTTAAATTAGTATGTTAAAAGGAACTCGATGTAAATGTATAGAGTAGTATTTCAGTGTAATTTTGCTGAAATAAGTTTCTTAAAAAAAATTAAAAATCCTTAAAGGTGAACCGATATCCACCAAATTTTCACCGTAAAATCTAGAAAAATCTTGGAGAAATGTTAAATAGCTCGTTGTCCAATAAGAGCTTTTAAAACTGATTCGAAACCGCTCTCTACTCAGTCCTACGCAACGAGCCGGATAAAGTACGCCGCAAATTATTCGCATACATTTTTATATTATTCCATTAAATTTTTTTATAATTTTACTATATTGTTTTATTAAATATCGTAACATATGGAGAGTGCTAACGTGCAACTCTAAGGAATGTCGTGCTTCTTCTAATGAAGATCATCTTGATGGTTCCACCTTTTCTGAAAATGTAAAGCTGTAAGTGATTCACGTTAAGTCATGTGTCACCCATACATGGAGCTTCTTTGTGTATTCAGTTTTTTTAAGTGGCTCCGAGTTAATTTTTTTTCGCAATATTCAGCTCCTGGCCAATCGAAAGAGTGCTCGCGTGACAGTCAGACTCAATAATGGGTGCAAAGTAATTTCATGAAACTCGGGTAAATTCAATAACATAAAAAGTGTTAACTAAGTTAATGAACTTGAAAATACGTATACAATAATTAACTTGGAGTATTCCCAGTGCATTCGTAAATAAAGAGCTTCAGACAGGCTCTATTTCCTGTACTAAGCCTACGCCAATGCCATAGGATAGTGAAAAAATAACTAGCTACATCAATCACTCCTGCAGAAAATAAATTATTTCAAACCGAAATCGCTTAATACTTTTTGAATAAGAAAGAAGAGAAAAAATTAATTAAAAATCACGATGAAAGTTCGAACTTTTTCGTAGCAAAAGATAATCAACTATTTTTGCAATAAATGGCTATAGTGATCTGAATCTGGCCTTCTATAAGCGCGTTTGGATTACGTTAGAGGGGCTTGGAAAGATGATATTTCGTATTAAAAAAGGTCATGGGAGAATAACAAAGATGGATACCAGCAAAGAAAAAACAAGCAATATCCAACAATTTTTCTTTCAATGAAGGTGAAAACGCGTTTTAACGATCTCATTTCGGTAATTCTGAAGTATGTAATTGCTTCACAGTGTGTAAGCAAAATTGTCAAAACTGTCGATAAAATAATGGAAATCGTCGAGTCTGACCGCGAGCATTGTTTCGATTGCCCAGGAGTTAAACACTGCACATAAAGAGTTTGGAACCACTTGTCACATGAGTTAACGTGAAAAACCTTATGGACCGAATGCCCGCTGCTGAGTCGAAACAAATTCGTCCCATTTCTGAAACGGGTGATGACTTCTGATGAAAAAAAGTAGATTACTGACAGCAACGTCAGACGAGAACGGCCAAAGTCGAAGGGCAGTGAGCCTGCAGAAATGGTATGCAAGCCAGGATTAACGACCGGAAATGTTTTGTTGTGTGTTTGATGGAACTGGCAAGGAGTCGTCAGCAATTGGACGGTCTGAAGAAGCCATCACCCAAAAGCACCCAACTTTGGCAAAAATAAGGGGAATTGTATTTCATCAAGACAATGCCATATCACACACATCGATAGTTACTCACAAGAAGCTCCGAAAGCTTGGACTGGAGGTCTTTATACATCCGCCTTATGGTCCGGACCTCCCACCAAGTGATTACAATATGTATTTGTCTATGGCAAATGATTTGGTTGGCAACAAATTGGCCTCAAGAGAAAATAATATGTTTAGAAAAGAGATATATAAACAAAACTAAGTAATTTCGCCATTAACTGCTTTACTTTAATTATATACACGTATGTACATAATTTATTTACGCATTTGGGACGAAGTGCAACCTGAAAAGATTCAAGAGCTGTCACTTCATTCAGAAAAAACAACGATTATTCCGTCAATGGCAACCGTTATCGCGCCATAATAACCGACTTTTTGATGCTTGAAATTGAAGCTCGTGATCTCGGCGACATTTGGTTTCAACAAGACGGCAGATAATTTCACGTTTTGGGCCGGTCAAATTTCCTGTGGTAACATGTAAAGTCTAAAGTCTATGCGAACAATCCCGCTTCGATTCACGCGTATCATTCGCCAGTTACCAGTTGGTATGCTCGAACGAGTCTTGGAAAATTGGACTCATCGAACGAACCATCTGAGACGTAACTGCGACCATCATTTGAAAGAGATAATATGGAATTACAATTATAATTTTGTTGTACGTAAGCACATATCAGAGAAATGAAGTTCGGTTCGACGGCCGATATTTTCGATTTTTTCCAAAATTTGGTGTATGGTCATTGAGAAAGTTGTGGCGTCCCTCTTTTTGTGGATTGGGCAGAAAACATTCAGATTGCAATCGTTGAGCATGGCTTAGACCGACCATATTCTACAAAGAAGCCTTGTCATTTCTCGTAATGTCTCGCCGACATATTTCAATAGCTCAGCCACTAAGCAACACGCTTTGTTGTTTTTCAGACGGGCAATTGCTATACGTAAGTATAACAAGCCCGATTTTCATATGTACTTGATTTTGTTTCTAAAAATATTATGAAATTTTTTTTTTACAAAACTTTGAAAATCTGTTAACTCATTGAAATCGTTGTGAAGGAATATCTCACATCCAAGAAAATAAAATAAAACACGTTTTGCCATAATTTTATTTTGTGTGAAGAGAACACAAAGTATTTACATACATATTAATAGCTGTAGACGCAATCATAAAATAACACTACATGTATGCATACATTAAGTTAAGTAATCACATAAGAAACCATTTACGTACTGATTCGAAATTTATGGCTGTACAAAAAGGTGGCAAATGGCACATTAAAAATGCTCTCTGCTGGCAAGAATGACGAAAGCAATGGAGCAGAAGACGAGATTTAAAAAGAAGAGAAAGAAAATTAAATTTAAATTCACATATACATACATAGTAAAAGAATGAAAACTCAAAAATCTTACCATAAAAATGGGTGAAGTCATAAATTTCGCATATATGAATACATACATACATACATGTAAACGTTTAAAAGATAAAAGCGATCTACACACACAGTCATAAGTATATTTGTAAATGCATATACATACACGTAGATAGATGTATAATATTCGAAGGCTGTAATGCTCGATGACTCTGTATTTACTTTAACGGTATTGCAATGGCGTCCATAAGCAAATAAAGGCCAAAATAGCAAAAACCTTAACATGCGGCCAAGCACTTACTACTTCAATTGTACACATACACGTATGTATGTATGAGTCAACACTTAGCAACACATACAAATGTTATACATGCAATCCTACATATATTTGGATATACTTAAATATGCATATATGGTACATATGTATATCTACATATATATTTACATGGCCTTAACTGTTATTTGTTTTAATGTAGTATGTTGCATGCCACAATGGTTTCACTCATGATTGTTTAATAAATTAAAATGACGACTAACGATAAAATTTGAATATCACTTCAATTGCTAGGCAAAGCAATTTAGTTTAGTTTGTGATATAATTGCTGTGTTGCACTGATATGTAGCAAACGCAGACAAGCAAATACGTGGCTTTTTGACCTGTGCTATGCAACCTAGCGTAGCAACAAAAATAAACAAAAACAATGGTAATAATATAAACACATGACTTAGGGAAGCTTAGTATATTAGAGTATAGCATAACATAAAATAAGATGACATAACATAAAAAAGGAGAAGCTAAATCAAAATTAAAATTAAAATTAAAATTAAAATTAAAATTAAAATTAAAATTAAAATTAAAATTAAAATTAAAATTAAAATTAAAATTAAAATTAAAATTAAAATTAAAATTAAAATTAAAATTAAAATTAAAATTAAAATTAAAATTAAAATTAAAATTAAAATTAAAATTAAAATTAAAATTAAAATTAAAATTAAAATTAAAATTAAAATTAAAATTAAAATTAAAATTAAAATTAAAATTAAAATTAAAATTAAAATTAAAATTAAAATTAAAATTAAAATTAAAATTAAAATTAAAATTAAAATTAAAATTAAAATTAAAATTAAAATTAAAATTAAAATTAAAATTAAAATTAAAATTAAAATTAAAATTAAAATTAAAATTAAAATTAAAATTAAAATTAAATTAAAATTAAAATTAAAATTAAAATTAAAATTAAAATTAAAATTAAAATTAAAATTAAAATTAAAATTAAAATTAAAATTAAAATTAAAATTAAAATTAAAATTAAAATTAAAATTAAAATTAAAATTAAAATTAAAATTAAAATTAAAATTAAAATTAAAATTAAAATTAAAATTAAAATTAAAATTAAAATTAAAATTAAAATTAAAATTAAAATTAAAATTAAAATTAAAATTAAAATTAAAATTAAAATTAAAATTAAAATTAAAATTAAAATTAAAATTAAAATTAAAATTAAAATTAAAATTAAAATTAAAATTAAAATTAAAATTAAAATTAAAATTAAAATTAAAATTAAAATTAAAATTAAAATTAAAATTAAAATTAAAATTAAAATTAAAATTAAAATTAAAATTAAAATTAAAATTAAAATTAAAATTAAAATTAAAATTAAAATTAAAATTAAAATTAAAATTAAAATTAAAATTAAAATTAAAATTAAAATTAAAATTAAAATTAAAATTAAAATTAAAATTAAAATTAAAATTAAAATTAAAATTAAAATTAAAATTAAAATTAAAATTAAAATTAAAATTAAAATTAAAATTAAAATTAAAATTAAAATTAAAATTAAAATTAAAATTAAAATTAAAATTAAAATTAAAATTAAAATTAAAATTAAAATTAAAATTAAAATTAAAATTAAAATTAAAATTAAAATTAAAATTAAAATTAAAATTAAAATTAAAATTAAAATTAAAATTAAAATTAAAATTAAAATTAAAATTAAAATTAAAATTAAAATTAAAATTAAAATTAAAATTAAAATTAAAATTAAAATTAAAATTAAAATTAAAATTAAAATTAAAATTAAAATTAAAATTAAAATTAAAATTAAAATTAAAATTAAAATTAAAATTAAAATTAAAATTAAAATTAAAATTAAAATTAAAATTAAAATTAAAATTAAAATTAAAATTAAAATTAAAATTAAAATTAAAATTAAAATTAAAATTAAAATTAAAATTAAAATTAAAATTAAAATTAAAATTAAAATTAAAATTAAAATTAAAATTAAAATTAAAATTAAAATTAAAATTAAAATTAAAATTAAAATTAAAATTAAAATTAAAATTAAAATTAAAATTAAAATTAAAATTAAAATTAAAATTAAAATTAAAATTAAAATTAAAATTAAAATTAAAATTAAAATTAAAATTAAAATTAAAATTAAAATTAAAATTAAAATTAAAATTAAAATTAAAATTAAAATTAAAATTAAAATTAAAATTAAAATTAAAATTAAAATTAAAATTAAAATTAAAATTAAAATTAAAATTAAAATTAAAATTAAAATTAAAATTAAAATTAAAATTAAAATTAAAATTAAAATTAAAATTAAAATTAAAATTAAAATTAAAATTAAAATTAAAATTAAAATTAAAATTAAAATTAAAATTAAAATTAAAATTAAAATTAAAATTAAAATTAAAATTAAAATTAAAATTAAAATTAAAATTAAAATTAAAATTAAAATTAAAATTAAAATTAAAATTAAAATTAAAATTAAAATTAAAATTAAAATTAAAATTAAAATTAAAATTAAAATTAAAATTAAAATTAAAATTAAAATTAAAATTAAAATTAAAATTAAAATTAAAATTAAAATTAAAATTAAAATTAAAATTAAAATTAAAATTAAAATTAAAATTAAAATTAAAATTAAAATTAAAATTAAAATTAAAATTAAAATTAAAATTAAAATTAAAATTAAAATTAAAATTAAAATTAAAATTAAAATTAAAATTAAAATTAAAATTAAAATTAAAATTAAAATTAAAATTAAAATTAAATAAACAAAAATAAAATAAATTTTCATCATGGAAACTTATATTTGTTCAAGTAAATTTCATCCATTATTTGTGGAATAGATGGCTTTACTGATCTGTATGTCGAATAAGTGCGGTTGCATTACTCTAGATGACATTAGAAACATGATATTTTGATAAAATAAAACTGGTGAAGAATTCGCCTCAATAGATGCCTGTAAAAATCAGTTCTCTCAATTTTTTCCAATGGGGATAAGGGCTTCAAAATGGCAAAAAGATAGCGTGCAAAACGGTGCATACCCATCATAAGTCGGGTGTCTTCAATTTAATGGCAGCCTTTTTACTTGACCTAGTATTTATACCTAAACATACATATGCCGAGCATAAATTCAGTAAATCTTAGCAGTGCTGATCTCCTAGTTAAGCTGGTCAGCCAGGGCAAATTATCAAATTTGCAAGCAAAAGTTAAACAAGACACACAAGTCTACACACTCTCACAAGCAACCAACAACTATAACAATTAACGGTACGCAAGGTAGTGTAACAGCAACACGAAACAATTACAAAGCACTAAGCAAGTGTAAGTAAAATTTACAAGCTTCTTCAATCTTCTAACGCTCGAAGTGTTTGCTAAATTTTGAATTTACAACAATTCACTACTTCATCTCACCGTTCCCAACGTTCGTTCATACGACTATGCGGTTCAACGTCGGGTTATGCTAGTTGATGTTGTTGGTAGTATTGTTGCTGCTGTTATTCTTGTGGCTATGTTGTCATTGTCGTCGTAATTTACCAAGGAGGCAGATTGTGGTAGGCTAAACTTCTTAAGTCTTTGCATAAGAAATTGACCAGAAGAGCCTCAAAACCAAACAACGCTGTGACATATCGGCGACGTTGGCAGGTATACGTGTACATGTAAGTATAGTGCATATACAATGAATATATGTAAATTTAATTCTATAACGTAAATCTACGCCAATATGTATTTATAGTAGTTGTGTTAGACAAATGTATATTCCTGCATACGTGTATGTACATATCTAATAGTCAGCGCAGAGCAGCAAATGCTTAAATGTTGAAATTTAATATTTTGACTTGACAAGCCGGCGCCCATAGAATAAGAACAAGAATAACAAGAATAGCACCTAAATGTAAGCTTCTTAGCCATATCTTAAGTTAAATTTCAAAATCCATATTGCAAATTGTTTGCTCAGACTCAAGGTTAAAACTCACGTGAAGAACAAAGACTTTTAGCCTGACAATTCAGGTTGAGAATTTACCTCGACCAGGCAAGAGCAAAACATTTTACGTGCTCAATCCGAAGCGAACAAGTTTCGTTCAACATATAATTTTATTCGTACAAATAAAAGCGACGAAAAGTGATCCCACTACTGAACCCTTGGTGAACTGGGCAGCTTATCGTCTAATATCTATTCTTATTACCATGTAAACAACGCGGCTACTCCACGCAACTGAGTAATTCAGAACTAACCACAATCCCAAAAAAAAAAAAAATGGTCTAATTACAATACATTGTCCTTAGGCTGGACCATACATTCCATCTCTATATAACATTCCAGTAATCCATGGAGTAAATATATGAAATTATGTAGTTTTGAAATTAATCAAAAAATTACTCTATGAACTACCTACAGTGAGTTACATTATGGAGTATATACGAAAAATGACATTTGATCAAAACATACACGTACATACAAAGATGCATTCTATCAAAATATGTATCATATAAATTTAAATTAATATTTTTTTGCCAATAAATAAATTATCTCACTTCTTCTATTTGCATTCGAATATAATATATACATATGTATATCCTTAAATCCTCTATGCACCTGTAGAGTCACCAACGAAACAAAACTTACTCAATTTCAGTTGATCCAGTAGTTGACTACCTATTAGAATATTTCAATGTGCCACCTGGTTAGTATAATTCGAGTTTAAATATCCTAACCTTTTTATATAATAACGGGTGATCCAAGAAGAGGCATGCGTGAGTCATGTCATTCATTATTTGATAATATTCGACCGAATAGACCACGTCAAGCACGCAGCGAGTACAATATAGCGACCGTAGCTGAGCGTGTACACGAAGACCGTGGAGAGTCGATTCGCCGCTGTTCGCAACAACAATAGCAGCCATTTCTAACAGAAAAAATAACGGTTTGGTGTGGTTGTGGGCTTGTGTAATCATCGTAAATCCAATGCCAGTGTTATCGTGCCATTATAACCGACTATTTGATGCCCGAAATTGAAGCTCGTAATCTCGGCGACCTTTGGTTTCAACAAGACGGCGCCACTTCCCTCACATCGCAGCAATCAATAGATTTATTGAGAGAAGACTACGGTAAGCAGATAATTTCACGTTTTGGGCAGGTCGATTGGCCACCCTGTAGAGATATTTAAAATTTGAAGTCTATGTGGACAATCCCGCTTCGATTCAGACCTTGGAGCAAAACATCACGTCAGTCATTCGCCAGTCACCAGTCGAAATACTCGAATGAGTCATCGATAATTGGACTCAACGGATGGATCAACTGAGACGTGGCCGCGGCCAACATTTGAAAGAGATAACCTTCAAAAAGAAAATGCTGAAAATCTTCTTTCGAATGGTAATAAACATTACCCATTAAATTTGAGTTTTCTGTGTTTTTTTTCTTCAAAAAAGTAGGAAACCTCGAAATGAATCACCCTTTATAATATTATTTATTTCGAAACTAAAAATTAACGACTTTTAGAAATTGAATTTTTACAAAAGTAAAAAACCAAACAAACGAACATGGCTAAATACCATAAACTCAACTCTGATTCTCCTCGTATCGGTATAGACTTTTACGGGCTTATCTCTTCCCCTTCTGTTACTGCATACTTCGGGCCGAAGTTAACATACCGTCTCATGCACATGACAGGTATAAAAACAACACACACCGATATTCAACTCATCAGCAACAACAAACATTAACATTAACGAACATTAATAATAATTTTTAGTAATTTATTTTCTTTTATTAAATGAAATATGCGTATGTACAATATATGTGCATATTAACATTTACATTTGCATATATATTTATATAGTTACCTATACATAGGTATATATACATTATCATGATATCGGTTATATTATATAAATACCAGTACTTGTGCTAAGAGAGTAACAGAACATGTTATACATTCAAAGATTAAATTTATTAAAGAGTTTTGATCCTACGACTTTTTGTTGTATTATTTTTGAATGTACATACCTATTTACATAATATATGCAGCGATTTTCGGTCGAGCTCCTCCTCCAAATTGTGGTATGCGTCTTGAAGTTTTCCAACAAATGGAGGCAGGGACCTACAGTTTATACTAAGCCATCATCGAACGGATGAATCTTTACTAGGAGCTCTTATTTCATATCAGAAATAAACTTAGAGGCATTACCTGCCGAAAAGCAGGATATTGATCAAACCAGGACTCGAGCTCTGGCCTTTAAAATGGCAATATGCAATGATTACGAAAATCTAATTTATAATTTTTTTGTTATTTGATAAGAAGTTTTTTGAATGATAATGAATTGCCAAAGAAGTGTGAGTGGTAAAGCCATGATAGGTAGAGTACAGAGTAGCCCTAAAATAGCTGAATAGGAGTTATCACATGCCCCGAACAGAATCTTTGGGAACAAACTACGCCACAGCTGTTTACGCCGCTAAAGGCCCTTTTCGAGGGCTATGTTTTGTCGTAACCATAAGAGTTGGAAACCCCTAAAAAAACTAGAGAGAAACATTATCTTCATCATTTATATGACCTAGCAAACTGATAGGTATCTTGACAGAACTTATATAATATTTACCCTCCAAAAATCAGCTTCAGAAACTAAGTAAACCAAGAGGGAACGAAAGAACACATCATCACAACACAACATCGTCATCACTTCCCATCTAAGAGACTGATGTTTCTAACACGTTAATGGCCTACTAATGCAAGCCTCAAAGAGGAGATCTAGTGGCTAATGAGTATACAGAATTAATAGAAGGAGCACTTTGCTGCCTGCTGAATGGCAGAGAAAAGCTAACACCCAGAAGTATTAAAGCCGAAATCAATCAATGATGATGTAAAAGTCGCTCCATTGTCCGACGGTTAAGAAGTCCGAATAGTAATCAACCACATGAAGAACAATAAAGGGGCGGGAGCCGAAGGTTTGCTGGCCCAGCCACGATGGAGAAGAAATGAGCATGCATCAGCTTCTTTTCAAATTATAGTCGGACAAAAGTATGTATATAAGCTCTGCATAATCTCCAAAAACGGGGTCCCACAATCTGCGCCAATCACCAAGGAGCTTAATTAACGCTCATAAAGTCTAAAAGAGCGTACTGTGAAAAGAAAAGGCAAACGTTAAAAAACTAATTGGGCCTTATCAAATTTTTCCATGCGCTAAATCGAACTTTGGTATCCCTGAAAAACTTATACGGCTGTGTAAAATGATTTTGAGCCACAGCAAAAGCTCCGCAACCTTCTATAAGAGTGTACAGCTGCTGGCGTATACCTGTGATATTGACATCATTGGTCTCAACAAACACACCGTTAATTCTGCTTTCTGAAGACAAGATAAGGAAGCGAAGCGAATACGTTTGTCAGTGGGCGAGGACAAAGCAAAACTTTTCCTGTCAACAAACATGGAGTCATCACATTCGCGACTCGGCTCCCACGTCAAGGTTTACAGTCATAACTTTGAAGTTATTGATAATTTCATCTCATGACTTTATAGCGTCATACAATACTAAATATGATACCAAGTTTTCAAATTCTTTAAAAATTCACCCAAACAACAACGATTCACGATTTGGCTACCAAATATCATTTCACCTAGATTTGAAGAATTATTCGTTTCTATAAAGAACGCAATATTTATTGCCCGCAGAAATGTCAAACAAATTTTTGAATTGACTCAAAACAAACGAAAACACAAATGCACAAAATCTTATTTAAACATTTGTTTACTGTAATACTAACACACACTCATAATAAATTTTCATTCGATTTTCTATAAATTCATAAGTCCAAAAGTACATACAAGAATATGCACAAAGGAAGAAGATGGAGGAGAGAAAGCAAACTGCGACGGAAGGCAAAGTCAAAAAGACACGGTCTTCATTAAATATTCAGTTAAGTTTCAAGGGAGAATTAAATCTTGACAAAGCGACACCTACTCGGCGTGTACAACATAATTTCTAAGTGGTGGTAAGTTGCTCCCAAAGCGAAACAAAATGAATGAATCTTGGTGTGAAGGATAAGGACAACCAAAAAATTTATGCGTACTGACAGTAAAGTCAAACCATTACTAAAGTACTATTAAATAAATACATATACACATACAAACATACCTACCTATTTACCATAGATAGATGATAAGGCATTAATACATATAAATACCCAGCAGAGAAAAATACTAGTTTATAACTTGTTAGAATCAAATTAGTTTGCATTTACACACAAACTAGTTCATTTTAAATAAATTGATTTTCTGCAACTTTGTGGATGTTAGTACGACACCAGGATTTGAAACCGAGCCTTCCGAATGGCAGTACGCAATGCTAACCACTCGGCTACCGCGCCTGATATTGACATCATAGGCTTTCTCCAGACTTGATAGAGAAGCGAACGAGGACAAGACGAAATATCTCTTTTCATCAAACAAACAGTCATCACATTCGCGACTTGGCTCTCACGTCACTGTTGACAGTCACAGCTTTGAGGTTGTAGATAATTTCGTTCATCTAGTGGCCCGCATTAACAGCAATAATAATGTCAGCCTGGAAATTCAAGACAAAATCACTCTTGCCAACAGCTGCTACTTTGGACTGAGTAGGCAACTGAAAAGTAAGGTCCACTCCCGATGAAGGAAAACCAAACTCTACAAATCGCTCATCATTCTCGTTCTGCTACGTATATAGGTATAGTGCGGTGGCATGGACGATGACAACATCTTATGAGTCGGCCCACGGAGTCATCGAGATTAAAGTTTTGCGGGCGATTTATGGTACTTTGCGTATTGTCAACATCGAATACCGTTCATTTCGCTCGTATGAATGAAAGCTTTACAGCTTTGAAAGTACTCGATGCAGTATCTGCTGGAAAAATCACTCTGTTGTATGAAGCGGGTGAAGAGCGACCTAGTTTCACTTAGAGCCAACAGCGAAGAGAAGAACCAAATGGCGCGCTACTGCTGATTCGGCAGTGCTAACGCCAATGAAGAGGATACAGAGGAAACTCCTTTTCTTATAACGAACTGGTATAATTCTACCTTTAAAATACTAATATTTCACTAGAATAATTGTGTACTAGTCTACCTCTCCACTCTATATACATATGTATGCCCATGAACCAAGGTGTGTATGCCAGCCAGAGGGTAAGTAAGTGTGCATGCATAAGTAAATAGATTTTCTGTTATTTTTGTTTTTGTAGTTGACTACGTTTCCTTTTTTTGTTTTTGTTTTTGATTTTGTTGCAGCCAGCTTTAACTTTGTCATCGTTAATGCTACTGTAATTGCTTTTGTTGTTTTCGTTGGTTCGGCTGCAAATGATTGCAGCTTTGGTAGGAGGCCGTCGCACGAACTCTACAACAACTTCATCAAACCGACTTACTGACTAAACTAAATGGCTTCTGCTGATATTGCTGTGTCGCTGTATTGGTCTGTGGGTGAGCGTGTGTGCGTATGAGCTTTGCCTTAGGCTGTGGTCAGAAAGTGTTTGCGGCTGTTTTGGTGTATGTGTGTGTGTGTGTGTGTGTATTTGTGTACCCAGCAACCACTGCATAAGCAATGAGTTTGTCTTGCGGGTCAGCAGCATGCCATTGACCGTATGGTGGCCATTACCTATGAATTGCTTCATCTTATTCCTCCAGCTACTTCACTTATTCCACAAGCAAAGTCCACGTCCACCCACACTCTCAGCCACTGACCGCTGCCTTATACAGGTTCTCGATGTCTCAATGTCGTTGTCGCCTGTTTGACTTTTCCTATATTCATTTAAATAATTGTATGTTTGTTAGTTGATATTTCCGATATATAAATATCCCTGCAAATTTATGTACATATATACGTACGTATTTGTTTATATTTGCTTGTGTTTGCCATTGTTGTTAGACATTGTTATTGTTGTTTGCATTTTTGGTTTGTATGCTGAATATTTTACGCCTGAATGAATTGCCGAATTTGTTGGTTTTGCGCTTGAATAATTTGCAATCTATGTTAAATAAAATTTTATTGCTAAAGTGTTTTTTGTGCAGGCGAATTTACGCTGTGGCATAGCGCTGACTGAGAAAGGTAAAGCTTTGCTGCCTTAAAGCGCGCAGTAATTTGGTTCAAAATGTATCTATGAAAGATTAATGAGAATTATACATAAATAAGGAAGTTGAAGTTAGAAATAAAACTAAAAATAACAATTTTGACATTGAATGTCACTTGAAGGTGTGCTAGCGTGGGGAAGATTTAATAAATGGCCCTGCTGCAATCGACGTACACGTAATGTAAATAATATTGAAAAGGATTGGAAATGAAAAGGTCGTTAAAATCAAAGAGGTTAGGTGTATACAACTGCTGTGTAATTTTATCATCATATTTTCTTAAGAAATATTTTAAACAATTAAATGAAATACAAATTAACATATCAAAAATGATGGACGCAATAAACGATTAGTTAGCACTGGGTACTGCCATTCCAGTGTTCTAGTCCTAGCCCAAAAGCTATAGGAAATTAAATTTTCATTTATAAAAATGCTTCCGCTCACTAAAACCTATAACATAAATTTTCTAATTGCAGTCGCACCTCGAAATAAAAAGTTCATCATTAAAATCGTTCGAAAGCTACTCATAAAAATCATAAAAATCCTTCGGAGGTGACTAAGAATAAATTTTAGGTCGTTGCTTTTGTTAGAAAAACATCAAGACGCATATCACAAATTGTATGAGGAGCTTTGCCGAAAATCTATTTAAAAAATAAAACTCGCTCGGTTCAATTAAACAATTGATACTCACAATATTTTCCGAACGAAGTACAAGATTAATAAATATGCAAGGCCTTATACATATATGAACTAAAAAGATTACAGTTAATTATCTATGTCAAAGAAAAGAATTAAATAGCTGAATACAATAGCTAATTAAAAATAGCTACGCATCAAAAGACTTAACGAATAATGATTGCGCAAAAATAGAGTTGCCATCAAATAATGCTATTTTCAACAAAATCGCTTCAGCGGTTATAAAGCGCCACGATTTTATTTTCCACCAATTACTGTATTAGGTACTTCACGGCGACCGAAAAATGTTTAGGTTTTAAAAACCGTCCCTGCCAGGTTTCCACCACTTTTGTAGTGAATTTTAACAATTTCGTGCGTTGTTGAAGCGCATGTCGTCCCATTTTTTATTGGCGCAGTTTAACTTGTCGTATGTGAAAAAATTACTGCTTCCAAAGTAATATTTACCGGATTAGCAGACCCTTTATAGTAACATCTCTTATAGGAAAACCCACCATAGCCACAGTTTTGAATAGATGGACTTATTCTTCTCTTACGCTTACGCAATTATAGCCGAGTAAGCACCAGCTGGCCATTCATTTCGTCCTTTCGCTGTTGGGTGTAAATTGGAAAAACCAAGTGCAGGCAGGTCACTCTCCACCTGGTCTATACAACAGAATGGAGGTTTTCTTCCTCCTCTGTTTCCATCATGGGGCCCTGCATCGAGTATTCTCATCCATCCTCATCACCTCACCTAGCAGACTGATTCACTGAACTATGGCAATACCGTCGTATATCTCGCACAGCACATCGCTCGATTGGTATTCGCCATTCTGAACGCGCAGACGACCTTAAACCTTACGCAAACCCTTTCAAGGTTTCCATCCGCATCATAAAACAGAACGGGAGTTATGAGCGTCTTATAGAGTTTGGTCTTTATTCGTCGAAAGAGGACTTTACTTTTCAATTGCCTACTCAGTCCAAAGCACCTTTTGGCAAAAGTTATTCTACGCTCGATTTAAAGGCTGACATTGTTTTTTGTGTTAATGCTGGTTCCAACATAGATGAAACTATCTACGACCATGAAGTGCTGACTGCCAACTGTTTTGACTAAGGTACCCACTTTTGATGAAAATCACAGCAAATTGATTAAAGACTATGATGTACAGCTGGTAGATGCCTTCGTAGGACTAAAGGCTGAAATCACTGCCGCCCAAGGAGTGAATTGGGCGGGACAAGAACATACACGTAGAAGTATTTCGGACGTTTACAACAGCGGCTGTTTTAAGGACCTCAAATATGGTGTCGGGGTCGTAGTGGGAGAGGGACTCCGTTGCGGAGTACTCGCATTCACCTCGGTGGATGAACGTCTCACCACAATCCTCATTAAAGCAAATTTTTATAACATATCGCTGATTTGTGCCCTAGCCCTGACGAAAAAGAAGCAGAAGGAGACCAAGCATGGCTTTTGTGAGTTCCTGAAGCGTACTCATAAGCGCTGCTCCGGTACAACTATCAATATTCACAATTCAGAATTCACAAGAGAGCTTAGAAGTCCCAAATTTGCTATCACCGGAGAAGGCCGCAGCTGACTCTCCTTTTCTCTGAGGCCGAGATGCGTTAGTATAAAGAGTATGAAAAGCTTCTGCACAGTGAAAAAGTCTTAACCTACGCTGACTAACTAGCGGGTATCAGATAGTCTCGATTTAAGATTCGGTCAGCCAAACATATGATCCACGAAAGCTTTATACGTTCCTCTGCAGAAAGTTTAAAACAGGGTTTTCCAATAAAAGGTGTTATTTTGATATTCAATGAAAAATGGCATTTTTTGAGATAAATGATCGGATGTTTATTCAAATTTAAAGGGGAAGATGTGACATTAAAAAAGGAAAACAATATTAGCCAAACGGGCGCCACGGCTACGTTTACTGGACCGCAACCTTTCTATTAAATTTTCCATCACCAAAACGGATAGTGGCTACTGCATCCCCTCATTAGTTTCACGAATTCCTTCTGTGAGGTCTTGTGTCGCCGTTTGTCTCTTGACGTAGACTTTATCTTTCACGTGACCGCAAAGAAAGAAGTCGTAAGGATCTCCTCAGTGGCCAATTGAGATCACATCTTCGAGAGATCACACGGACCGGAAACTTTTACCTAAAAGCAAACCATTGGTTGCTTGTATAGCATGTAGCGCCATCCTGTTGAAAGTAAACGGTGTCCATATCATTAATCAACTTTCGACAGCGTAATTCATTTATTTTCGAAGAAGTAAGACCCAGTAAGACCTCGCCTGATCGTAAGCCGCACCAAACAATTACACGTTGAGGATGGAAAGGCTTTTCAACAATAAATCTAGGGTTTTCTTAGCCCAGATGTGAAAGTTTTGATTATTGACATAGCCATCGAGAAAATGTCATGAAGATTTTTCGATAGAACTCCGAATAATTTTCAAGCATTTCAAGGACCCAAAACAACGAAGACACGACGTTGTTGATGATTGGCCGCGTTGAGTTCTTGTGCGAACTGAAGAACTATGTAAGCATTATGACCCAAATCTTGATGCAAAATACGGTCCAGTGACGTTTGTGGAATGCCCAATTCCAAAGAACAACGAGGCACCGGTCTAATCGGGGTTTTCTTCAACACTTTGGGGTACGGCAGTAATATTCTCAGTTGTTCTTGCGCGACGGGCTCGTGTTTTATTCTTTACATCACTAGTTTGTTCCAACAGCTCCAACCGTTTCTAACAGGTTTACACTACTTTTATAGTGAATTTTAATACTTTATATGCGTTGTTGAAGCGTCTGTCGTTTCGTTGGTATTTATTATTGGCGTAGTTTTTACTTGTCAAATGTGAAAAATTACAGCTTCAAAAGCGACATCTACCGGAATAGCAGACCATTCAAAATAACACCTCTTTTTTGAAAAGCCATTTTAAAATAGTCTTTGTAAGTTCTCCTTATAAAATACTTATTAATGAACTAATTTTTAAATATTTTGGTATGAGAAGGTCTACATTTCGGGCAAAAAGATAATAAAATTCACAAATTTTTGTACGCAATAAATTCATTTGGAACCTTATTAATTTCGATTTATGCATGTACATATTTAGTATGTACGTTGTACATACACGTACATGTGGCTGTGACTTTATGAAACGATTATTGAATATGGAAGCAAAGAAAAGTCGTCATATTAGCCTTTGTGGCTTTTCAACATTTCCATTGACAAATAAATCTCGCATGACTTTATGATTCCCTAGGTTGCTTACCGAACAAAGTCCGTCTGATGCTGCATAAATACAAACGTGCATACAGATCACAACGCTTAGTATACTTAAGTACCTCAATTGCTTTCGAATTTATCAAACACAATGACATCATTTCCATATTATTTGCTTTTCGCCACACACTTCAACTCACTTTTTTCGTATGAAATAAGTAAAAGGGCTAAATACACAAAAATGCGCACAGCCAAATATACACATTCATTTGCAGATATGTATGTATGTAGTGTATGTGTGCATTAAAGTAAAAAGCACATGACTGCTTGAGAAGAGGACAATTGTTGCTTATTTCCTTTGCTTATTTGGTTTGATTTATGCGAGATGATAAGGGTAGGCATAACTGCTAAGCCATTTTTATAAGCATGCAAAAGCACACACACATACACTAAAATAACAAATATTTATTGAATAATAAAAACAATTTCTGTTCTTATTTTTCTCTTCAAACAAGTGTACATATGTATGTGTATAAGAATGCCGGTACGATGACTTATAAATATAAAATAATCACATATATTATACATTTGTTTGCACTATTATACATAATATACACCATACATACGTGTATGCATATTTATGGACTTTTGTGTGGAAAAATCCTTTCGAACACAATAGATTTTATTGAATGAAGTATTCATTGCTTTGAATGTATCGATGAATTAAACTTTGAGTTGGGGGCGTGCAATAAAATATGATGCCGCACGTGTAGACAATATACTTATTATGTATGTATGGTATGTACATATGTATATGTACCATATATGCTCTGTCAGAGGCTTCATGAGAATAAAATTAAAAGAAAAAAAATAAGAAAAAACTACTGTTCAAACCTTTCATAAACATATCAGCTTGTTTGTAGTGCATTTAAGAATAAAATCTTAAGTCTGTTATCTGCATCTGTCCAACATGTTTGATTGAAGTTACAGTTGTGGGGATACAATCAATTCCCACTCTTGCGTCCAAATCGCGCACACTTGAAACGTAAGCAACCCATGTGGAACTTTGGATCGCGGCTGAAAGAGAGGAAGCTTCAGTGGAGCCACTCCGACTTGTTCGATTTAAGGGTCTGCTGAGGTTTAATCGCAGCGTCTGCTCACCAGAGATGTGGCTGCGAGCGGGCATGGGTCTTGAGGGTTAGCACCTGTAAGGTTTCTTAATTGAAAAGGTGCCGCTAGTAGATGTATTCGTTAAATCAAAGGCTGATATCTCCTCCGCCGAAGAAGTGCAATGGATTGGACATGGACGGAAGCGAGTAGGTTCTTGAGACATCTACCATATTACAGCGGCCAAACAAAAGACCGAAAATTGGGTGAAGCACTAGTGGTAAAGAGAGATTCCCTCACCGAGTAGTGGCATTCACGCTGATGGATGAACGTCTCACCACAATCCGCATCAAAACGAATTTTTTTAAAACAACGCTGATTTGTGTTCACGCACCAACTGAAGAGAAGGACGTTGTGACCAAGAATACCTCGGCCGAAAAATTCAACCTCTTCGACAAAACATCGCAAAATGGGTTGAGGCTGATTGACTTTGCCGGGACCCGAAATGTGGTTGTCTATAACATTAGACTTCAAGACAAGAAAATTCATCAAGCTATCTGGCTGACCACAGATCGAAAATCTTTGAAGTCATAGATAACTTCGTGTATCTTCGAATCAGCATTACACCAACAACAATGTCAGCCTTGAAATCTAACGCAGAATCAATTTTGCCAACAGGTGTCACATTGGACTGCAAAGGCAACTCAAAATTAAAGTCTTCATCCGACGAACGAAGACCAAATTCTATAAATCGCTCATCATTCCCATTCTGCTAGATAGTGTGGTTTTATGGACGATGAAGGCATCTTATAAGTCAGCATTAGGGGTTTTCGATAAAAAAAGATTTTACCTATGATTTATGGTTCTCTGTGAGCTGGAAACGGCGCATACCGCAGTTGATAAAACGATGAGCTGTGTGATATATTATATATGGCGACGTTGGCATATTTCAGGGAATAAAGATACAGCCGCCACGCTACCTAGGTCTTGTGGTCTGGATGTATAAGAATACTCCAACTTTGAAAATCTTCAACGCCTTTTTTCGCCGGTGGAAGGAGAGGACGAGGAAAACTTCCACTCCGTTGGAAAGACCAGGTAGCGAAGGATCTGGCTGTATTTGGTGTTTCCAGTTGCCGCCAAACAGCGAAAAGAAGGCGCGCTGTTGTTACAAAGAATTTGGACAGATATCAAAATACAGCCCTGCACTTTAAAACCACGAAATGAGTAACCCTATATATGCATACGAAAACAAATTTCTCTTTAAAACAACGAAAAATGTTTTTGAAAGACAATAATTCGATTTTAGTAATTTTAAATTGAGTAAAAGTTTTACGCTTTATTTTTAAAATGTACATACCTATGTACATATTTCTTATAGGACACATTTTCTGCTCCAGTTACTTAAATATCGGCTAAAATAGTTGAAATCGATGGTTTATTTCGTAAGTATTTGCGCTCATATGTAAATATACATATATATATATATATATACCATATATGTATGTATATGTTATTATATACATATGTGCATAAGTGAATATAGCCAATGGCAACAGCCAGACAAATGAATAGTAACAACAACAACAACACCAAAAATAGCAACAATATTCGGCAAGCGACTTTGTATTGCTGGTAACGACTGCAGCAACTGGGCCGCAGTATCAGTTGTGGTACAGACCATTGAGCTTCAATGACGTGTGCAAAATGCAAGGAACAACAGTTTCCGATTTTCAATTTTTCTCTTTTTCGGATGATTTTTCTTGTTTTTTTTTTTTTTTTTGTTCATTTCCATGCATATTTTTGTATGAAACGGAATTTTTGGGGATATTTTATGTGTTGCAATAAGCGAAGTTGACTATTTTATGCTGAATTCTTACAGTTTATGTATGTATAACCTGCATGCATCATCCCATATGTATGGTATATGTACATATATATGGGCGTATATAATCGACTCGTTGCATTTTTGTTGTGTTTGGCATTCGAAAGCCCAGTTTCGTTGTATTTACGTATGTGAAAATTCGCCGCTTGCGCTTGTGTGTGTGTGCATCTTATGAATTTTCAGCGAAAAAGTATCGTTCAGAGTTTTGTTTTTCTACTGCAATCCTGCTATGCTACGCGAACACATTTCTATGCAAATAAGTAGATATATGTATGTATGCTTATGTACATGCTCGCATGTACCATATATACATGCATACACACTGCCATAAATAAATTTTTTGTTATGGCAACATGCTGTCACTCACTAGCGGTTGGCGGCTGTCATAGATGTGTCGGTCGCGGTTTGTTTTTAATTTAAAACTTTTATTTTTCTATTTATTTATTTTTTTTTTTGTTTTTTTCTTTTACAGTTTGAAATATTATTTTTGATTTGAAAATTCTTAATTTCCTGCCAGCAATGTTTATGGCGTGTTATTGTTTCGAATGAAGAAATTATGGACTTAAACATATAGAAAAATTAAAATTTAGTAGAAAAGTGAACTGATTTATTAAAAAAAAAGCTTGAAAAGAATCTGAAAATAAGTTTCAATTGGACATAAACATTTTGGCAGTACGCAAGGAAGAGGTTAAACTTTAGGAGGTGATATTTGAATAAACGATACAGAGGTGGTCAAAATATTATATAATATATGTATGTATGGTATGTACGAGTATTTCATTCCAAGTACAAAAATTACTCATACGCCCTAAGACGCTTCGCGACGTAAACTTCTTATCAATACCGTAAAACATATCGAACCTTCATTTGAAAAGCAGAAGAGAATTAATTGCTCACGATGTGACTGACAATATAAAAAATTGTTGATGATTCTGGCTTGTAAACAATTATTTCTCTATTCTTAAAAGCACTTCAATTAGAAATCAAATGTCTTAGGTATACGTATTCTCCAAAAGCGTTTCTTAACAAACACAAAGAAGGTTCGTTGTCGAAAAGCTGCAATCACAAGAGACAACCAAGTAGCTTTCTACTCGACTTGCACTTCTGATACGAGGGCTGACTACCTTTCAGTATTCAATTAATCGCGTGCTATTTAGGAGAGGTACAAAAAAGCTGAAGAGGGAAGCAGGCAGTAATAGAGAGAGGCTTAAAGGCCAAGTTCATCCAAAACAACGTGTTTTTTTTTTCAAACAAATTTAATTTTTTTTCAGAATCCAAAGGGGTTCTTATTCGGTATCTTATTAGTTATGACCGGAACTGCAATGAAACATTTTCACAAAAAAAGAGCAGTTTTTTTTTAATTTTTTACCCTTTTTCAATTTTAATTGTTTATACATTTTTTAAATAACAATGAATATTTTTGATTTTAGTACCGACCATAGAGAGACATTTTAGGAGTGAAATGCCCTTTAGTTTATGATGATAAGTTCAATAGGTTCTAATTAAGAGCGTCACCCAGTTGAAAAACCGTGGTTTCGAGAAAAAGACGATTGAAGTACGCGAGCGGCCGGATTTATCGCTTGGCGCGCTCCGCTCCGCAAAACTTATGGTATGAGCTGTGTAACCTAATGCGAAAGAATACCAAAAGCTCTTTGAAAAAAGGCAGTATTCTCCCATCCATTTGGTACCAAGTGAGGATCCAGACGACATGGTTCTCTTCTTATAGACTTCTTCAATCAGATGCTGTAGAAAATTATAAGATATGCAGAACTAAACAGAGAAAGTATAATCTTCTATAAGAGCGTACAATACGTGATATCACTAGACCAAACAACCGCGCCGTAAGTTCTGCTTTCTTCTGATTGGATAAGGAAACGACGGGCGAATGGGTCAGGTGGTTAATGAGGATAAGACATTCAGTCAGTTAGTTTGAACTTGTGACAACTTTGTCTTCTATAGTAATGTCCCTTATTGTTTAAGGGGTAAAGTCAATCTAGGATTTAGGAGGACGCATTTTTTTTTGCTCACAGGGTATCTTTGGGTCCTGCAAATTATATGTAATTGATTTTAAAGTAAACAAAATATTTCAAATAGCTGAACTTTTCATTTTGCTGCAGCCCCTCAGAGTGTGCGCTGAGTACAATGAAAACTTTAAACGCGTTTTTTTTTCAAAATCACATTTTGACAACGTTTTATCTGAAATTTTGATGGTAGCTTCACAAATATATATATATTTTTTTTTTTTGAAGTACGTAGCCGTTTTTCAATTAAATGTAAACTTTTTTTAATAATATATTGCATATATTTTAGTCAAAAGTCAATCTTTTTAAAAAAGTTGGTTGAAAACTAAATCTGTATTTACTTCCAAAGACCATAGTATGTAAATTCTAAAGCTTTTTGGTTTTCTGTTCTAGGTCTCATCCTTTAGAAGAAATCGGTCCTCTCGTGGACGCCTTTCAAAAATCATTTATTAAGTAATGGACTGTATCACCGCCATTTTGTACGAAAATAATAATTAAAATGTATTTTTTATGCGTCAATAAATGGTTAAATAGAAATTCTATTCATTTTACCATATTCCTACAATAAATTTTTAAAAATTAGTATATTTTTCAACCTCTAGGGTGCCATTACCTTCTGAGGAATAGATTTCTGAAAATGGCGGATACTTTTTGTTCAAGCTCGCAATATGATCGCGTTTGAACAATTGCAAATGCAGGCGGGCGCAGCCATAAGCTATATAGATGGCAGGGAATAAATCATTTCCCAATGCGATATACCTATATTTACGTAACCAATTTATTGTATTCATCAAGCAAAAGATGAGGCAGAGTAATAAATGTCGCTAATATCGGTCAGGCAGCTGATACTGTACGTACGCTCCAAATGCTCGGAGCCTGCTCATTTTGATTTGCCTACTACATGTTACTAAATTAACAATTAAATGTAAGGGGTTATCAATTTCGTGGTTTCAAAAGTGCAGAGCTGTATTTTGACATCTGTCAAACTTAATTGTTACACAAAACATGCTTAGTTTTAGTTGAAGGTGAGGTATTTATAAAAATGGTTCGCTTGAAAACCGCACAACGGGCTAAAATTTTGAAAACTTTTACATGAATGGAGGTTCAAGCATGGCCCGATCCGTGTTTTAATGGGAGATCATGGTGCTCATAATCGTCCAACTACTCAAGCCAATAGTCAAGTTTTATAATCCTTTTGAGCAACCCTGGATCATCGTCGACTCAATTCAATAAATCCTGCGCTATACTAATCTTATTAATCCAAATGTCTGCTGGTGATAAACATACATACATAAACTAAAATAAAATTTAAAAATTTCCACAATTGAATGTATACAGCCAGCGAAAATTCAAAATTCATTAGTCTCCTGATAAACTTATCGCTCATCTGTTGAAAATTTTTTAAATCCAATATAAATTTTCGATTGATTAAGTTATACATTAAGAATAATACTAATCAACCAAATACTTTAATAATTGCTACAGTGCAAAGAGTAACATAAATATAATTTTTCCACGTACAGTACAGTGAGCCATGAGTACTGACAGATATTGTTTCTTTCTTTGGGAAAAGTTATTGTATTATTATTTTTAATTTATAATAATAAATAAATAAATAAATTAGAATATCTTCATCGCAACGCTACCTAGAGAGCAAAATTTCCTCCTTCAACGTGCTGTGAAAGCCGTTGCTTTTAAAAATCTGGCATGGCTCAGAAGTGGTGAATATTTAAAGTTATTTTTAAAATAAATAATTTGTAAACTGTAAATGAGTCACTTTAAGGGGTTATTACCAAGGAAAGTGATTCTATAAATTAATAGAAAAAATGTTAATATACAGAATTTAATGTAGTTTAACAATAAATGATTCATTTTAAAAAATATTGGATTCTTTTGTACCTGTAGCCGATCTCCAGATTTCTACTTCAAATTATCTGAACCCTGAAAAAAAAATAGTATTATAATGGATGAATATGGGTAATGGTCGAAGGAATAGTGAAAATTTTAATTTTTTACAAATTTTTTCTGAGAAATTCTACATTTAAAAGTGGTTTAAAAAATCGAAATTATTGCCAAAAATTTTACCATGAGACATCCTTAATTATACGATCATACCTCCGAGACTGATTGTCAGCTCAACTTCAGGAAATATTCTCAAATATGACCAGGTAAAAAAATCTTTTTGTATTTATTCGTAATTGTTGTCTATTTTTATCTTCTATACATATCATTTACCTGGTCTTTACCTGGTTTAGCTATCATAATTATCTGCGACTTTTTCCAGATTTGTGGATAATATCCTAGGATTAAAATGGCACTGAAAAGCTTTACAAGAAAAACGAAAACAAAGCTTGGCAATTCTTTTAGCATTTTTGGTGAGATATGATCGTCTCCTGAAGATTTTTTTGGATTTGAAGCGGCAATAGTGTTTTTTAGCTCTGCAAGTAACAGTGTATCTAGAAGCAGTATGGTTCGGTGACAAAGGTGCACTATACACGTATGTAGCAGTATTTGGTTCAAATACTGTACTGTGGTGCTCTGCAAAATATAACGCCTTTTCTTCATTCCTTCTTGCCCATGAACTATTACGCAGTCTCAACGGTACTTCAGTGCTAATGGCGGCTTAAGGTTTTTTCTAGCTTTCTATAGAGATTTTTTAGTAGAAACGTTGGGAGACAAAGACGTTATAAGATGTTTGATATTTCTTTCTTCTTCGTATATTAATGCCTTTTTTAGTTTGTTTTCTGCCACGTTAAGACTAATTTTTGCATCGGGAGATCGGTAGGCTTGCCAAAGTTTTTGCTTTTGTTTTCTGCTCAGGAGTGGCTATAGTTGCTGATTTTGCTAGTATACATTTAAATACAAGTAACTCGTTTTCAACATCAGTTCCTCTCTCTATATGCGTATTGGTCTGTATATGACTGCTTATGTATTTTTTTTATATTTAAGCCAGTTAGTTCTTGATCTAGTAAGTCGAAAAGCAAATACTAAACTCCTATCAACGTTTTTAGTGACTGCAAAGTGAATCAGGTCAGGTAATTTTCTTGAGTCCGTATGCCAATAAGTTGGTTGTCTTGGGGAGAGAAAATCGTAAATATATTTTGTACTTATGATCGTGTTATAGAACTGACGACCTTTCGGGTTAATTAGCCTCGAGCCCCAATGAGTATGCTTCGTATTGTAATCACCTCCAGCTAAGAACCTATCTCCTGGTGTACACCATTAGCATTGCATAAGCAAATCCTGAGTTCACTCATTTTTTGGTCAACAGGGCTTGCATAGTTGACATAAATTGTGTCATGCACTGGGTTAAATTAAGAATCATGGTCTCAACTCCAGTACTGGATTATTATTATTTTTAACGAAAAAAAATTTTATAAATTGATAGCAGAGAATAAAATATATAGTCCTACATTTTTTATTTTATTTTTTTTTTTTGGCTCAATTGAGGCAAGAATTATTTGTATGCTTTGCATACATACATACATATATAGGTATAAGTGTTCTACAAAGGCAAATACTAATACAAATTTGCATGTGCTTACAGTGTACTATTTGCTTTTATTGCCATACACAACATACCATATGTGCATATGTATGTGGCTGTGTGGCTCTTAAAAATTCATCATCAGCAAAAATTCGAAACGATGACGTGCAATAAAGATAAGCTTCGTGTTGCTGCCAAAAATCACAATTTATGACATTCACCCCGGTAACTGGATTAATGCGTGGACATATTTTTTACCACTCACGCTAGATGCCACACCCATTTTAAAAGCGTTTTTCAACTTAAGTAAAAATACACGTACATACAATGCGCACCATACACGTGCATTCTAAAGGGTGTTTTTTTTTAACGTATGGTTTTCCAGTAGGCAATACTATCTTCGGAATCAATCCTTTTGACAGCTGTTAGCTGATGTATGCTTAACGTGGTTTGTCAATTCCATGCGATGAAGCTCACTTTTGGTTGAATGGGTATGTAAATAAATAAAATTATCGCATTCGGTGTAGTGTTAATTTACCAGCCATTATAGAGACAGTGATACATCCTCCAGAAGTCACTGTTTGATGTACTCTTTCAAAAATGAAGCCAACCATAGTGTTATAGTTATGGGTAAAGCTATAGTGCCATGATTAATGATCTTGTCTGAGTTTGAGGATGGTAACTGGATGATCTTTGGTTCCAACAAGACTGTGCTACATGCCATACAGCCAACGAAACAATAAATTTATTGAAGGACGCTTTGGCGCGTCGTGGGCATCTACCGTGGCGCCTCCAAGATCGTGCGCTTTGGCACCGCTGGACTATTTTTTGTGAGATTATGTGAAGTCGTTTGTCTACACAACAAGGACCCCTCCACTGGATCTTAGTCGACCCAGCCGCGGCGTTCACTTGCCCGATTTTATTTAGTTTTTAAAACATAATAAACTAATCCTAATATTTATAATAAAACTAAATTCTTGAGCTTATGTATATTTAATTTCTTCTTGAACACCACTTGTCATAAAAAAGACACCCTTTGCAATGCATATGAGTTTATATTCTTTTTTTTTTTTTAATTTATAAATTTCATACGTGAAATATGTATATATTATTGCACACACAGGCGCACATTAAACTCCTTTGAATTTTTATATATTGTATATTCATACATACATACAAATGTATTTATGTATTATGTAAGTGCATATCTATATATATAAATACATATATGCCCGCTTGAAATCATGAATTATATCAATATTCGTATAGCGGCAATGGAGACGGGTCAAGCGGTTAGTGGCGGGGCCATAGAGTGCGGTAGTCAGCAGTATATTTAAGTCGCACTTGACAGATTTATGTGCAATGCAAAACGCTACGGACCGAAGGGGCAACCCGATGCACTATAGTTGCACTTGCATATTGAACAGATTTCCATTATGCTCATAAAAATTCCAAAAATAGCAATAAAATTTAGTACCGTACACGACAAAAAGTATGCAATTTATATAAATATTTATATAGTATAACATACATACTCGTGCATACGTATGTACTCACATCCACATACACCTATGCATGGACATACACGTACTTGAGGGTGTACACGTATGTGTTTAAATGAATAGGAAAATGCATGTATAGTTTTAATATTTCAGTGAAATTTGAATTTATGCGCGTGTTTATTAAATTAAATGTATGTATGTAGGTATGTACGCGCATAGAAATATGTACATATGTACATATGTGCACGAATAACTATGACAGAACGAATGGCTACGTATGTGTTGCTCTTTGTGTGTGTGCGCATAAATTTTTTTTATGCAAAAGGAGTGTTTCTGTGTTGCAAAAATCAAACGAATTCATTCCGCTCATATTTCACTCAGATATTCATAAATAACTATTAAAAATCATAAATGTATATATGTATATGGTATATACATATCTACATTTAAAAATATATATATGTATTCATTTAAATATATAAATTTTCATAATCTTTGAATGTTTGAGTTAATTTATTTTGTCAATATTTCAGCTACCTGAAAACCATTTCGTCAACTCAAAGCATTAGCTTTATAGGAAGACCATAAAAAGGCCATTGGATATGGTAGTTTATCGGGCTCTTGTTTCAGTTTTTGAAATGGAAGATAAGATATACCAAGTAAAGCCAGGTCTTTCTCTACCTGGTCATTCCAACGGAGTGGAGTCTTCCTCTTCCTCTGCTTCCATCGGCGGGTACTGCATCGAAAACTTTCAAAGCTGGAGTATTCGTATCCATCCGGACCACATGGCCTAGCCAGCGTAGCCGCTGCTTCTTGATTCGCTGAACTATGCCAATGTCGTCGTATAACTCGTACAGCTCATCGTTCCATCGTCTACGATATTCGCCGTTGCCAACTCGAAGAGGACCATAAATCTTACGCAAAACTTTACTCTCGAAAACTTCTAACGCCGACTCATCAGATGTTGTCATCGTCCATGCATCCGCACCATATAGCAGCACGGGAACGATCAGGGACTTGTGGAGTTTGGTTTTTGTTCGCCGAGAGAGGACTTTACTTTTCAATTGTCTGCTCAGCCCAAAGTAGCATCTGTTGGCAAGAGTGATTCTGCGATGGATTTCAAGGCTGACATTAATATTGCTGTTGATGTTGGTTCCTAGATAGACGAAATTATCTATGACCTCGAAGTTATGACTGTCAACAGTGACATGGGAGCCAAGTCGCGAATGCGATGGCTGTTTGTCTGATGACAGGAGATATTTCGTCTTGCCCTCATTCACTACCAGACAAAAATCCTTCGCTTCCTTATACAGTCTGGAGAAAGCAGAACTCACGGCTCGGTTGTTGAGGCCAATAATGTCGATACCATCGGCGTACGCCAGCAGCTGTACACTCTTATAGAAGATTGTACCTTCTCTATTTAGCTCTGCTGCTCGTATTATTTTCTCCAGCATTAAATTGAAAAAGTCACACTATAAAGAGTCACCTTGTCTGAAACCTCGTTTGGTATCGAACGGCTCGGAGAGGTCCTTCCCGATCCTGATGGAGCTTTTAGTGTTGCTTAAGGTCAGTTTACATAGTCGTATAAGTTTTGAGGGGATACCAAATTCAGACATAGCGGCATAAAGGCAGCTCCTATTCGTGCTGTCGAAGGCGGCTTTAAAATCGACGAAGAAGTGGTGGGAGTCGATTTTCTTTTCACGGATCTTTTCCAAGATTTGGCGCATGGTAAATATCTGGTCAATGGTTGACTTACCATTACGTCTAAAGCCACACTGATAAGGTCCAATCAGTTTTGCTGACGGTGGACTCTTTCACACATTACGCTAGACAGGACCTTATAGGCGATATCGGAGAGGTCCCCTTTTTTATGGATTGGGCAAAGCACACTAAAATTCCAATCGTCGGCCATGCTTTCGTCCGACCATATTTTGCAAAGTAGCTGATGCATGCACCTTGTCAGCTCTTCACCGCCATGTTTGAATAGTTCTGCCGGTAGGCCGTCAGCTTCAGCCACTTTGTTGTTTGTTGATGAACTTTTATCACTTTTTTAAAAATTTAAAAACTTATTTTGTGAGCGGTAATGATTATGATTTTAAAAATTTTTTTTTCGTTATCGAATAAAAATTATAAGCTCCCATTCATTAAGGAAAATATTTTTTTAAAACTTCACTATTGTTAAATTATATTCATCAAAACATTTTTATTTATTCGATAGTTTTTTCTTCATTTTTTTTAAGATTAAACATTTTTTTTTGACATTTATTAGCTGTGAGTCTTTTCTTTTTTAACATTTCTCAGAAATAACCGAACAAATAATAAATTTTCCAGCGAGCTATGGCGTTGTTCTTAGAAGTAGATCAACAAAAGCTTGTTTTTCTGACCAAATTCGATCTATGATTTTTGAGCCAGCATTATTTTCTGATTATTGTGCGGCCGCGATAGCCGAGTGGTTAGCATTGCGTACTGCCATCCAGAAGGGCCAGGCTCAAATCCCGGCGCGACCAACATCCAAAAGTTATAGAAAATTAATTTAAATAAAAAATTAAGTTAAATTTTGTAATTGCGGTCGCCCCTCAGGAGGGAATGTCAACCCTCCGAAATAAAGGCTTAGTATAAAATGTAGGTTCCTCCATTTGTTGAAAACACATCAAGACACAAAACCACAAATTGGAGGAAGAACTCGGCCGAAAATCGCTTCAGCGGTTTACAAACCGCCAATTATATATATTAATTGATGCATTTGCATGCTGTACTGTGTAGAGGACTTGATGAGGATTTTTGGTTGTATTCACTTAAAACCCTAGGAGGTATAGGATCATTTATTTACGGTTTCAAAAATAAACGTAAATTAACCAAATTCATAAAATTACATTTTTATTATAAAGTTTGAACCTTATGCCTTACCTTATATGTGAAGCATCATATCACTCAAAGGATGCAAACTTCGATCCGTTAGAGGTAATTTTCAACCACTTTTTGGCACATATTGTTGCGTATCTCAGCTTGACGAATATTAGTTTTCAAGTGCTCAAGAATTAAAAATCTATATGCATAGATAACGGTGTCAAATCGCACCATTTCGGCAAGCAATTTACATTGTGGCACTCTCACCATTATTGTTTCCAAAGAAGTAAGGTCCAATCACACCTCCGGACCAAACATCCATAAGACTGAAAGCTTTTTTTTTGTGGTACAGTGACCTCTCTTTAATTATTTGAAGGTTCTCGAATCCACAAATGCGACAGCCTCGACGCTGTAGATAGATTTTGTTCGAAAGATCACCGTTCACTGCTTTCTGTTGAAGCACCCATTCGACGTATGTACGGCGTTGTGAGTGGTCAGTTGGCTTCAGTTGTTGTGTGATCTGAACTTTATGTGATGTAGGTGGAAATCCAAGTCCAAAATACATACGTGTACACCATAATTTGCCGTTAGAAAGTCTAGCTTTCGAGAACGTCGAAAAATAGACACATTCGGGTCTTCGGCTACAATGTATGTGGGATTGAGGTCAACCCACTACTACTTTAAAAGTTAGTTGCGACGGTCGCGAATGTTTAACGTTTAAGAAGTAATATCTTTTAATTTAATTTAATTTAATTTAATTTAATTTAATAACAAAGCATCATTTAACTTTATGTATTAATAAAACTAATTTGCATTGAACTTTAAGTTGTTTTACTTCACGTGGACTTAGTAAAATGCCACATATATGTAATTGATTAAGTATGTTCAAGTATCTATAAAATCTTACCTATTGGTTGAGTAGTTGGGCGATTATATGCACCATAATCTCACCACAAAAGCACGAGACGTGGTGACATGTAAATACCATTTTTGTAGTACTCATTTTCAATATAGCTATGAAAAAATCGTGATAATAATTCTACAGCCTTTAATGCCTCTTCTGCGCTAGGTAATGGTTCTTCCTCGACTTCCTCTTCCCCATCACTTTCGAGTTGTTGCTTAGCATTAACGTTCTGTAAGATATTTTCATCGGTGGGTTTTTCGGATGTGAGAACAGCGCTATCAATATTAACGTAATCTTCCCACGTTTCCGGTGCTGCTAAGGAATCTGAATTTAAATTTCGTAACCACAAAGATAAAGGGACGTCATCATTTGCATAAAATTCATGTTCTGTTATTTGAAGAGATAACTCGTCGTGGTTTTCAATAAATCCTGCATTTTTGAAACAGTTGTGATATTTTATTCGAGGCATTATTAATCATTAGAATAGCATCTAGCACCGTTATTTTTGTAGACTGCCAATTAAGCATTTTGAGTACAAGGTTTTTTTCTAAAATAAGTGTTATTCCCTGATCAATTGGTTGTAGTACTGATGTTGTATTCGGCGGAAAGAAAGCAAGTGTTATAGACTTTAAATCAGTAACATTTGGATGCGTCGGACAATTATCAACCAGCAACAAAATATCTTTCTTCTTCTTCCCCAAATCACGAACCCATTCTTGAAGCCATTTTTTAAAAAGTTCTGACGTCGTCCAAGCGTTACGATTGTTAACGATTTGACACTGCTAAAACTTCTTTGTTTTAGTGGCTTTCCAATGATTACCAATTTCTTTTTCTCTGAGCCACTCATATTTGCTGCTACTATGATAGTTATTCTATCCTTCAGCAACTTGCATCCACTACAATTCTCCCCTTTAAAATTTTAAATTTCGTTCGGGATTAATTTGTAAAACAGTCCCGTTTCATCGGGGGTAAACATATTATCATCAGAAATTTGTCTGCATAAATTCGGCCACATAGGCGTCAACCAGTTTGTTGTTGCATTTTGATCAACAGATGAAGACAATTTTTTTCCCACAATGTTATGTCGAACTTTAAAACGACTGATCCAGCTTGCAGAATAATTAAAGTTGAGTATACCAAAATGCGCGGCAAAAACATTTGCCTTTCCTTGTAGCATAGGTCCGCTGACGGGTATTTCTTTGTATTTCATGATTTTAAACCACTGAATTAATAATGCTTAATCAACATGTTCTTGAAGTAATTTTCGAAGCCTCTTCGGTTTCAAACATTTGAATTAAACGATTGCTTTATCCGGTTCTTGTTTTTGAAAATCATTGAGATTGTCGAATGACAAACGCCAAATTCCTTCGCGAGAGAAGGGTTTGATCTTCTTCGTTGTGAAGACATTTTTTTTTACAGAATATCACTCAAAGCAATGTGTAATTATTCACTGAGATTCAAAACAAAAGCGAGTCACGTGCACCGAATGAAGGTGTAGCGAATGATTTCGGACGTTATAACCGGACATAAAATATTGTCATGATTAGCGACATATCGTTTACGAAGAATTTTATATGACAACCATAGTACGTTGTGTATGAACGTCATAATAAGCAGTTGGTCAATATAGGCGGAATCATAATAAACAAATTCTACTATACTCGTATTTGAAAAACGGCTCGATCTATCTCTCACATTACTTACTAACTCAAAACACCGTGACTTGCTGCCGCTGATTAATAAAATTTCGAAACAAACATACCTACGCATGATCTATGCTTATACTCAAATCATCATAATTTCTATCAATCTGTCACGTAAAGAAAATATAAGATAGCATACTGTAAAAAATAGAATTTTAAGCGAAAGGAACAATAAATTTTTTTTTCGAATTGGTCGGCCTATGGTGTCTGGTCCACTATCCGGGGAAAATATGTAATATAAGCAAAAAAGTCCACTTTTCATTTATATTTTTTTTTGAGTTCCACTCCCGGAGTGGAGAGTACTCTTCCAGTTAATCTGGACAAAAAAAGAATTCCAGCAATCTAGCAATAATATTTCAAGACAATCGGGGGTTAACATATCCAAGATTTTTAATTGTAGTTTATGGACCTGGCAATGACCCGATCTGCCTGTTCACATTTCATGCGGTTTCACCCTACCATCTACTATTGACCCTGCTGATATTAGCAGGTATTTTGCAAAGGAAAGAGGATAAGCTCGCATCGTGTGCAGAGTTTAGCGTAGTTACGGTTGCACACTTTCTTGCTATTTCATCGACCTCGCAATTTCCAGGGACATCACTATGTCCGGGTACCCAAACCAGTGTCGTTACGCATACAGGTGAGAGTTTGATTTAGATTTTCCTACATCTTATTTCCATCTTTGAGGTGTTGTGATTACAATGAAGAGATTTAATGACAGTTTGGCTGTCAGAATGTATTGTGATAGGCTAAGGTACTGTATTAGAGTTAAGTAACCATGTAGCAGCTTCCAATATTGCTTGAAGGACGCTGCAGTGGTTTAGTAAAGTTTGATTAGATTAGTTTGATTAAAAAATGACGATCAGTGTCTAACTCGACTTTGGAGATCCTCTGAGCTTTCCTGTCCAGTTTCCGCGCCGACCAATATAATTCTAATACTTTATAAGAAATTTTTTGAAAATGATTTCAGTCTTTTATTTTCTCACGAGCGTGGTAAAAATAACTGTCACCCAGTTAGCGGTAAAGTTTCAGAGCAAGTTGTGCTGATCTCTTGACACAGCGCATGCTAACTTACTAATGCAATAAGCTATGTGATATTACCGCTGCACTTTCAATTGCCTACCCCCATCAATTTATTGAGTTTACTCGTAGTTGCAGCGATTTTAAACGGGATAACAAAATTCAATTTAACTTTATTATAAAAGTTTAATAGAATTTCAAAAACCAACGTTGCAAACACGACCAACAAAATCAGGTAATATTAAAAAAAACAACAAAACTTGCATGATCCCAAATTGAAAAGGCACAACAACTAAGAGCTATAAATACAAATATTTGTACGTACAAGTACATATCTATTTATATAAACATGTTAGGTGGCACTGCAAACGCTAAAATTGGAAGGAAGACTCGCTGATAATCATAAAGATGTATATGTACATACCTATGTCTATTTTAATGCCTTGAGTTAGTTTTGCAAATGCCATTTCACTGTCAAATGCTGCAGCGCGTCAGGTCGTCTGAATGCCTTTTAACAAAAATCGTTCATGCCCTTATAACACATGCATACATACGTATGTGCCATATAGAGCCCAGCAGGGAAAAATACTAATATTAAATTTTGCGCAAAGTAGCTCATCTTCCATCTATTTCTCATGTAAGCAACTGGTATTTTAACATGTCAAGGTCCTACGAACTGTGAATTGTCCGGCTATGTATCAGCTTAATACGAGGGAATTAACAAAAGTCCGGTTAGTTGAAAAAAAAAAACTGTTTTTTGCCCTTTTTTTACCTTCTCTACATAATCGCTATTGATTTCAATGCATTAAGCCTATTGATCCACTTCTGAAAACTGTCTTCAAAATCTTGTTTTTTAAGCTTATCAAGTTCAGCATTAACCGCATTGATTATCTCCTCGTTGCTATTAAAGACTTTTCCTTCTAAATTGGTTTCAATTTTTGGAAATAACTAAAAATCACAAGGTTACCATATACCTATATCCGGGGAATATGGTGCTGGACTTATTTCTTCGATCCCAGAGATAGCAACAAAAATAACTCGTTATTTCAGCAGTGTGGGATGGCGCGTTGCTGTAAAAATTAGCGAATCAAATCCTCTTTCTTCCTGTTTTCCAAAAAATTATTTCAATTTTTTTGGTAAGCACTCTTCGCTATATCATTTTGCAGTTACCGTCTGACCCTCTGGGCCTTTTCCAGTGGAATAGTAGCGACGATTTTAGATCGAGTGAAGTAAACTGACATCATTGCTTTTGCTGCTGATTTTTATTGCTTAGATTTTACGGGTGGGTTTGCTCCAGTTGGACTTCATACCATGAACGGCAATTTGGTTTATGGATCATACTTATAGAACCAATATTCGTCACCAGCAATGACTTTACTAAAGTTGCTAGACTGACCATTTTCGAATTTGTTTAGGAAAAATTGAGCAAAATGAAATCGAGCCTCGTTTTGGGCCTCATTTAAAATTTGTGGTACCCATGGAGCAGATTTCTCCCAGATGGTTACTTAATATTCATCGTGGCATTCAAGCCCAATACATTAGCAATCATTTCTTGTATCAATCGTGGGTCTCCGTCAGTTTTGGACTTCACCAGAGCTACAGTGACGTCATCAGTGGAAGATTTTGGTCGACCTTTTAGGTTCTCGTCCTAAACGAAAAAATGTCCAGTCTGGAATATTCGCTGAATATTTTTTTTTTTTTTGGCTGTAAATTACGCCGAAACCCGAATAGAATCGCATGGCGAATTTCTGTTTGCGGTGGTGGTGGAGTTTCGTCTGACCTATCAGCTATCTTGAAAGAATATTAATATTTTCAGATTTAACAAATTGAAAGTGGTCAACTGACGGAATTATTGTTAAGCCCCTTGTAGTTTCGTAGTTCCGCCTAACGCGCTGTTATCGCTCTCGTGACGATAAAACTATATTCTTCATTTTGCGCACTTCAACAGACCGTAACTGAGATTGAAACTCAGTAGTAGCGTGCTAGATACGGGGTTCCCTCTAAAAAGTGTTATTTTTATATTCAAAAGAGAATGGCATTATAGGAGATAAATGATCAGATGTTTATTTCAATGTAAATAGGAAGATATGTCATTAATAATGGAAATCAATGTTAGCCAAATGGCCGTCACGGTTACGCTTATAGGACCGTATATTTTTCAAAAAATTTTCCCTTACCAAATCGCAAGCCCTCAATAGCTTAACAAATTCTTTCTGTTATGTCTTGAATCGATGCTGGCCTGTTGGCCAACCTTATCTTTCACCACGTCCCAAAGAAAAAAATCGCAAGGTGTTAGATCATCTCTTCGATAGATGACACGGTCGGGAAACTTCCCCTTATAAGATCAGCCGTTTCGTTTCTTGTGCGGCACGTAGCGCTGTCTTGCTGAAAGTAACGCTGTGCAGGTCAATACTAGCCAATTTCGGCCATAAACAATCATTAATCATCACTCGATAGCGCAATCCATTCGCAGTAGCTGTTAATTCAGCCTAATTTGCGAAAAAGGTAAGGTCCCAATGATCACGCCGGGCCATAAACCGCAACAAACAGATACACGTTGTGGAAAGAGATGGTTTATAACAATAATAAAAATCTTGAGTTTATCTTGGGATATTCAAAATAACACCTCTTATTGGAAAACCCTTTGTAACAACAACACACGGTGGTGGCAATTATTATTACTCCAGTTATTGGTGGACTGTTCAACAAATAACCAACTGGTTTCATTTCATCTTCGAAAAACTTGTATTTAACTACAGTTTTTTTTCATACATATTTTCCCTGCAGGGACGTTTTCTCTTGGTGAATTTGCAGGTGAGAACGCTCGTCTGCGCATGCGTGCATGAACAAATTCTGTTTGACTTTTCATTGTGTTAATGTTGTTGGCAACAAATACTGGAAACGTAAATTAAAAAAGTTTTCCGATTTTCCAATCACACGTTTCTAAAGCGACGCGTACTAAGTGAACGTGTGGCATGCAGCATAGTTGCACGAATGATTTATACAACGTATTATTACAGTTGTTAATGTTGAACTACGATTTTTTTGTATTCATTTTTTTTTTCAATTTTTTATGTTTTTTATACAACGCACATTAACATATGTATGTACGTGTGCATACGTAGGTACCTATGGTAGATATGTTGAAATTCATTAAAATATTTTCTCTGGCAGCGAGCAAGTAATATTGAGTAAGGAAGTTGTTAAATTACAATTTTCACGCACTTACATATGTAAATAAATACATGCAAATACATGTACATATGTAATCACTATTTACCATAGAAATGCGTATAATAAAGTTTATAATTAATTTCCTCTGACTGAAGTGCCCGACAGCAATTGCTTCAGCTGCTGCTGCACATGGCAACTTCAATATAAGTACAAACATACCTATATATTTATATTATTATATATTTAATAAGAGTTGAAATTAATTGCTTTGCAGCAATAACATTTACCAGCCGTTATAAAGTTATCTCTATTAAATGGCACCCCGTTGAATTTAACCAAGTCGCAATTTTATAAGGTAAAAAAAGTCTGCATGCCTTTGAAAGGTCTGATAATGAACAGTAACCAAATCGAATTATCTGTAAATTACAAATGTGGGATATGCGCTGTTTTGGGAGAAATTTTCTTGCTGACATTTGACGAAAACAAAATCCAATTAAAATAAATTTATTAATGTAATTCTTTTTTATTACAAGGTTTTGGTCGTCTCGCAAGCTTTTGCAAACTTCGTTCCGTTTGAGGTAATTTTCGACAACTTTTTGTCACATATAGGTATATATCAAAAGTTAAAGATTTATCCGCATAAACACGGCCTTTCGCATAATCCACAGTACCAACTCGCACGATCTCGTTGGCCAATTGAATTTGCCAAAACGAGAGATTACGCGGCCGAGAAATTTCCCTTGCAATAAAGCTATATTCGATCGTGTTGTACGGCATGTGCAATGGGCAAAAAAGGCTATTATCATACGACCATAACGCTCCGCATTCACAGGGACAGTATGGTCGTTGCCGTTTTGAAAAAGATAAAACCCAATCAGACAGTAAGTTTTATTTCTTTTCGAATATTACAGGATTCCCGGAGCCCCAAAGGCGACAAAGAAATTTTTCAGAAAATCGCGTTCCACTGCATGTTATACATTCACCCAATCAAAGTAGGTATGTACGGCTGGCTTCATTTGCTATGTGAGCCTTACAATATCAGTATTCGATACAGTTATTCCAAATTTCTTTAAAATTTTACATATACCTTGAGTAGTTGGACGATTATGTGTGTCATAATCTCATCTTAAAGCACTAACCGTGGCCACGTTTGTATCACCAATTTGGTAGTACCAGGTGTGTTTGTTGAAGGTTGCCGGTTTTACTAGTAGATGTCGCTAGCAATATGTATAAATTTATATGATTTGGCATGTATGTAATTTTTTTCTATTGACATTAACCTACAAAAATACGCAAGTCACATTCCGCCAAAATACCTTCTGCTCAAATATAAACGGAGACTTTATCCATAACTCGACAAGGACAAGACATATGGCCATACTTTTTTTGCTTAGGTTGCCAGGACTGTTATATGTTCACATGTCAAATTTGAGCGCGATCTGTCGCGTAGTTTTTTTTTTACGGCACTATAAAAAAGTCAACCTCGAGTGTGCTTTTCGAATTTTACTATAAAAAATAAACGTTGAGCAAAGAGTTTGTTTGAAATTTTGTTATTCCAATGGAATAAGTGCGACGGACGCAATGAAAATGTTGCAGAAGGCATATGGGGAGTCTTGCCTATCACGTGCACGTATTTTTGATTGGTATAAGTCGTTCAAGGACGTCCGTTCATCGCTGGAGAACTTGCCCCATGATCGTCGGTGTTGTGCACTCGGAACTCCTTCCAGAAGATCAATCCGATAATGCTCAATATTATTTATCCGTTTTCAAGCGTTTGCGTGAGAATATTCGTCTCAAAAGAAAGGATTTGTGGGACAACAAGTCATGGTTTCTACATCATGATAATACGCCAGCTCATACGCCTCGTCTTGTACGCGATTATTTGACCAAAAACAACGTAAATATTGTTCCGCAAGCACCGTATTCACCCGACATGGCACCGTGTGACTTTTTTCTTCTCCCTAAACTCAAATTGCCGCTTCGTGGAAAGCATTCTCAGTCGATTGAAGTCATAAAAGAGAATTCGAAGAAGGAACTGAAAGCCATACCTAAAGCGGCCTACCAGAAGTGTTATGAAGATTGGAAAAAAGGTGGCATATGTGTATCGCCTCTAATGGTGACTATTTTGAAGGGGATAAAATAAATATTGAAGAATAATTAAACGTTTTTGTTTTCTCGTTTATATTTGAGCAGAAGGTAATAGCGTCATATTTGTTTACCTCAGTGAATATGTCGAGTTTCGTTCCAAGTAAATCGCATTTGCGGCATTCGTTGCTTTTCTTATTTCATCAAAAGAAAAAAGCAGCTGAAGCTCACCAGTTGCTGGTAGAAACTTACGGTGAACATGCTCCAGTGATTAGAACATGTGAGACATGGTTCCGTCAATTTAAAAGTGGAGATTTCGATTTGACAGACAATGAACATCCTGGTGCAGCGAAAAAGTTCGAAGACGAGGAATTGCAGGCGTTATTGCATGTTGATCCAACCCAATCGCAACAAAAATTGGCAGAAACACTACATGTGACTCGAGGAGCAATTTGCCAACGTTTAAAAGCCATGGGAAAGATCCAGAACTATGGAAAATGGGTGCCACACAAGCTGAGCGATAGACAAATGGAAAATCGAAAAACCGTTTGTGCTGCTTCAACGATTCGTAAGGAAATCTTTTTTGCATCGAATTGTCACGGAGAAGAAAAATGGATTTATTTTGAGATCCCGAAGCGAAAAAAATCATGGCTTTCCCCTGGTGAAGCTGGCCCATCGAATGCAAGGCCAAATCTCTTTGGCCGTAAGACAATGCTCTGTGCTTGGTGGGACCAGTGTGGTGTGGTGTACTACGAGTTGATAAAACCTGGTGAAACGGTGAACACTGATCGCTACCGACAACAAATGATAAATTTGAATCATGTGTTAATCGAAAAGCGGTCGGAATGGGCCCGAAGATATGGCAAAGTTATCTTGCAACATGACAACGCGCTAAACTGGTGAAAGACACATTAAAAACACTTAATTGGGAAATATTATCGCACCCGCCTTACACTCCAGACCTCGCCCCGTCCGACTATCACCTTTTCGCATCGATGGGACACTCCCTTGCAGAGCAGAGCTTCGCTAATTTTGAAGAAGTTGAAAAATGGCTCGTCGATTGGTTTGCCTCGAAAGAGAAAAAGTTTTTTTGGAATGGTATCCACAATTTGCCTGAGAGATGGGCGAAATGTGTAGAAACCAATGGTCAATACTTTGAATCAAAAAATTTAGAGATTCCTTTGAAAATTAAGTGTTTTCTTTATCGAAAAAACTAACACACCTGGTGTATATAATTGGCGCTTTGTAACCGCTTAAGCGATTTTCGACCGAGCTCCTCCTCCAATTTGTGCTTTTTGCGTCTTGATATTTTTCCAACAAATGGAGGGACCTACAGTTTATACTTAGCCGCCTCCGAACGGCTGATGGTTTTTTTACCAGGAAATATACTCGGAGGGGTGGACATTCCCTGCCGAGGGGCGACCGCCATTAGAAAATTTAACTTAATTTTTTATTTAAATTAATTTTCCGTAACTTTTGGATGATGGTGGCACCGGGACTTGAACCCGCTCCTTCCGAATGTCAGTACGCAATGCTAACCACTTGGCTACCGCGGCCGCCGTGGGAAACATACTAAGCTTATATTACCATTAGCGGTCAATTCTCTCTAGGTCAACCGTCGCTGAATAGCATTTAAGTAGGTTTAGCGAAACCGGAATCACAACTTAGTCAAACATATTGTACTTAAACCAAACTGCAAATAGAAAGGAATGACCTCCTACACAGCGTACTCTACTTATTTTATTCTTATAAATAAGGCAAATCGGGCTTTATTCTCATATTTATCTCCGAGTAATCGACTTGAAGTTACGGTTACGTCCATATGGAACAAATATCAATTTAAACTTACATTTTTGTATGCCAAGCGATCTAATAGAAATTATTGAATTTCTTTACGACTACGCCCCAGGTGGTGGTGGTTACTAAATTATTTATTAGTGTGCGGGGTAGTGGTATGCATATATAAACAAATTATACATAAATATATATGTACATAGGTAATATGTACATGAAGTTTCCTACAAACATTTTGCTTGGGTTTAACAACAATCAGACGTTAAGTTAATAAATGTTGTTTCAGCTGACAAAACTGTTGTAATTTATATGCAGCCTAAGAGAATTTATGAAGCTAACCAAGGTGAGTTATTTTATCGGCTAAAACGCACTAAAGCAAACAAACTACAAATATTTACTCATTTGCGCACATACAGAATATATTATATACATATTTACGAGTAAATAGGTGTTTGAATTTAATCACATAACTTCGTAAACAGTATCTCAATATACATACCTACATAACATACGTAAACGCATTTTACGACGAATTTCTTTAACGCAGCTTGAACTTGCAAATATTAAAAGCATACCATATACTCGTACATATTTACTTCTTGTCCGAAATGTGGCGCAATACGTTCTATAAGCCAAATGTTCTGTGCTGAAATACTGAAGAAAATATCAAATGAGATGCATTCTACAATTCCAGATTTCTTTGCTTTTAAGAATTTTGTTTCATTCCCATCCAGGTCTTTCGAGTCATCCACTTTCATATCAGACCTTAAATACAATAAATTCATTTACTATTGCGTTCAATTAATTTGCTCAATGGTTACGTTAATTACTTTGTAAATCTTCTTGTTCGGTGGCGTGGGGGTCGCTTACGGAACTATATCCGAAACAAAAATAGCGCGCCATTAGGTTCTTGTCTTTGCGGTTTAGCACCAATTGAAAATACCAAGTGGAACAACGGCGCTCTGCTCTGTTTCCACTGTGGGATACTGTTTCGGATACTTTAAAAGCTGGAGCGCTTTCTTTCATTCTGTCGACATGCCCCAGTCAACGTAACCTCTGTCTTTTCATTCGCTGAATTATATCAATGTAACAGTATATCTCGTACAACTTATCGTACCATCATCTAGGGTATTCACCGTAGCCAATGCGCAAAGGATCACAAATCGTTCCCAAAATTTTTCTCTCAGAGACTCCCAGGGGTGCCACATCGGACCTTTCTGCGCCATATAACAGGACGGCAGCTATTAGCGACTTTTAAAGTTTAGTTTTGGTCCGTCGAGAAGACACTTTAGTCTTCACTTGCTTATTTAGTCCTATTGACAAAAGCAATTTTGCGTTGAGCTTCAAGGTTTATTTTTGGTGGTAATGCTGGTCCCTAAATATACGAAATTATGTACGACTTCGCAGTAATGACATGGTTATGCGAGGAGCGTGTATACTATATATAATATATGCAAGAATGCGGTTCTTAGGGGATCAATGAATGTGTGCAATGGAGTTTACCTCCTCACAGATGCAGATTTACGATCTGATCATATTTGCGTCTTTCCGCTCCTGCTATTCGAGCAGTTTTGTTTGGCGGCTGGGTATCGGGATAAGACCAATTGGTTGTGCCCAATTTTTGATGCGAGCCTAGTGCTTCACCCACTCGCTTAGACGTAGCAGTCAACATTGACGCGGGAGCTGAGGGGAGAATGCGATGACTGTTGTTTGTTGACAGAACATACCATATTTAGTGCAGTTCTCGTTCACTTAGACCCATTCGCTTCGCAGGAGTGCAAGTCGAGTAGGCAATTATTTGGCAGTCTACTATGATTGCAGCTTATCTACGTCGAACCTTCATTTTTTTTGTTGAAGACATTCTCTGCTGCACGGAGGCGGTTGCGTATCTTTGCTGCTACAAAATAGCGGTCCGAGTCAATTTTAAGCCCTCGGGACAGTGGACACTTGTCGACCGTCTATACCCAAATGATCGGTCTAAATCTCAAGCGCCGTTGAATTCAATCAGCAGCATCACATTCGATGATGTTTCGTTGAGGAAGCTGAATTTTCCGGCAGTTTTCCGAATATACTTTTGGATCACCCTAGCGTTAAAATCGAAAAACACTTTTTTGACATCGAGGCGTGGGCTATGCTCATGTGTAAGCTCCATAAGTTCAAAAAAGACGTATTTTTTAACGTATCCCTTATTTTCCGTCGGGGCGAGTTGCGATATGTTGAGAAATTTCGCTTTGATCCGGATTATGGGGAGACTTTGTTTCACCTAATATTCCTCCGACCCCAAGCTTTGGCAGTGGCATCTGTCGGCAAATAGTTGCATAATTTAAAGCCATGAATTGTTAGCACGGTTATATTCGGTGTGTGCATACCCAGTGGTATAAGTCTCCAAAAGGAGGTGTTCGTACAAAACGGTTCCTCCACTAACAAATACCTATTAGGGAAACGGAATGCTTTGCGCGGGTATTCCGTAAAGAGGAGTGTCGACTTTCGCTTTATGCGGCGAGGGGAAAATTATCCCAGTGTACTTGGTGTGTCACGGTGACGTGCGCTCGGTCCCTTTGGGTAATGGGGGCGGCGCCAAATGATTGGGCACCAATACACACTCGTCAGAGAATTCTGCAGCCCAGCGCGTAGCTTGTGGCCTGGCACGTGTATGCGTGTCGGATCAGATTCTCGTAACTACAACAGAGTAAACGATAGTTAAAAACAAAAAAAAAAAAACAAAAATTCATAAATATATAGAATAGTGCAGTGTCTTGCCAGGCAGGGTAATTAGTAGTGTTTAAAGACAAGGATGTGGACATCAACCGGCTGGGCAGTAGCACCTTCTTAATTAAGAGATCATGCATTCCAGGTGCATGCCCTTAAATCATAATTTTTAAAACTTTTGTAATGGCGATCATCAAAAAGAGGTCTCTCATACGAGGCGTTTTTAATCTTTGCATAGAATTCCGGGTTTCTCGGTGGACCCAAACCCAGCGCACAACCTCGCTAATAGATCGAACTGCTTGTTTCAAGACCAATGGCCGCTCGCAGCCGCACCTCTGATGAACAAGCATAATTCTGCGAACCGTTAAACCGAATATGTCGGTTGTGGGACCACTTCCACTGAATCTTCTTTTCTTATAGCTGCGACCAAAGGTTCCACAAGGGTTTCTACCGCATCTTGCACAAGAGTTGTACACGTTTCCAGGCTTTGCGACGTGTTCGTAACAGTAAGAATTGGGTATACCCAAAAACTTGAGTACACCCCATAAAACCCCGTCCGCTTGCTTGTATATGTTTATATCGAATACACAATCTTTCATCAATTTTTAATATAGTTTGATATTTTTCTCTATATTTTTTCAAGGAATTATTTAAAATGTAAATCTAGTTCCTAGTTAAAATAAAATAGTTACAGCTGTCATAACCATGTCTACATTTATACCATATGTAATCACTTAACCTTAAACCAATAACAAAGTTAAAGCTTCTTACCTACCTTCTCCATTAAGACATAAAAACACATCTCCGAAGTTTGACGTTACCAAAGATGCCAAGTGAATGTGTGTAAATAGTTAGGCAGTTATATACACGTATGTACAATATGTCTTCGTGGTTTACTCACAAATTGTTATTAGTAAAATCATGCAAAATATGTACATATGTATATATATTTATTAAAAAGTATAAGCGACAATATTTGTGTACGAGTACATATGTATATAAATAACTGCTTTAGTTATTTGTTAAGCTGTTGTAAAGCAGCTCAGTACCTCCGCACCTACTTCGTCGACAGCAACATCTCCCAACTTTATAATAATAAATACTTTTTCCTCAATGTTGGTTGGCAAAATAAAATCAAATATTCAATTTGTTTTCAAAATTATAAAGACTTAAGATCAGAGAAAAGCTTATGTAAGTGCTTTTCTTATCACAATATATTTGCATATGTATTTATGTAAGTAAAAACAGAGTTTTTCGAAAAATTATTAAATAGCAACAGCTTTTCTTTCAGAAATTATATAAAGTATAATTTAAATATAATTTTTTCATTGAAAGGGAATGTGCGAATACTAAGAGATTCCAAAGCAAAAATTCGGATTGCTTTTAGCAATTTATGGAACGTCATTTCCATAATTATCGATCGGAATTTCGACTCCGCCATCTCTGAGTGTTGTATTTTGGCTGCCATTCAGCAGATTGGGAGAGTGTTCTCTCCATACACCAAGCATGATCTGAACATCGGTCACAAGACTTCGACACTGATTCCTTTAAACCTTCTGTTAGTCGCCGCATTTTTTCATAGAATTTTTGAGCATTATCTGTCAGCTTCTTAAGCTCTTTATACACATGAATTTCGGTATTTTTCATCTTTCATCTGCAAATACGTCTTTCTTCCCTCTTCAGCTCTCGGTATCTACACCATCCGACGGATGCTCATTGAAAGCTTACTTGGTTCTTCTCTTCCATCGGAGCGTGGGCGCAAACCTGCGATATGGCAAAAAAAATCGTTTTGATGCGGATTGTGGCGAGACGTTTACCCACAGGAGTGAAAGCCAGTAGTCGTCAACGGAGTCTCTTTCCCATCAAAAATTCAACATGAAATGCGCCCGCTCGTCTTTAACTTAACATTTCTAGGAAATCAACCAGATGGGCAGCGGAACCATCGCATACATACCCTCAAATCTGTACTTTAAAACATTTTTACGGGACCGTCATTGAAATTGGGTTCTCTCATCCGAAGCTTGTAGTAAAGTTTTTATGATGGGTCCCAAGCCCGACATACAACCGTAGTGGAATTCGCCTTCTCACTTTAGTTTGCCCTCCAACAGATGTTTGTTGGCTGCCCAGAGGATAACTCATAGGTGAATGGCAATCAAATACCTTCCTCACTTGCGTGAACTTCTACACATAGATCGACTATCAATTCAGTTTCTTTTTAGTTAGTTTTTCTGTATACCAAATTTCGTTGAAATATATTGTATAAAAACTGAGAGACAAGTTTGCAATGGTCTATCACTATTTCAACGCTCTAACCTCGTTTAGGTCAATAGATAAATTTAGTCTAAGTGCGTCAACGTAGCGGGACCTCGCAGTAGAGTTGCTTCAAATTCTTCTAATCAGGACTATTGTCGATCCCAAATCTGATCTGGCGGATTCATTCACTTTTGGAGTAGTTCACGTGTTATGTGGCCTCAAGCCGCTAGCGCCTAACTGCACCAAGCCTCTACGGCTATCCCTTTAGCCTAACCTTTTGTGACTACCCAAAGATCTCCACGGTTAAAGCATTTCACGCATGCCGCTGCCAAATTACTGTAGATAATTGGAGCTTGCTGAACATCCAGTTATAACTTTCGGCCAGCAAAGTAATGCGATTAATCCCCTACTCTCTTCACAAATTGTCAAACGCCAGAGCAGCGCTTGAATTCTGTAGGGAAGAATTCAGGGAATTGTTGGGAAGGCAAAAGTCTCCAAATCTACCAGCCTAATAAGCCAGCTGATGCTAAAATATAAGGATTCAGAGGGAAGCAGCATGATTTTCAATTTTTTCTTCGACCACTCTGACAATACCCGATATATGGAAATTGAAAAGAGTGATCCCTCTCCTACAACTGAAAAAATTTGCTGGCAAAAAAAATTATTTTTTGTCCAATATATTCTCCCTTATCAAATAGCGAAGACACCGTACTCACCACCTTATTCTTTCACTCGGTCAATCACGAACATTGATTGATCCTCGTTACTGAATATGGACCATAAATTATCTGTGTGGATATTAGGAAAGGAGTACTCGACTTAAAAGACCTTATTCAGCACCACTATCGACGACTGACGCAAATCGGCCTCAAAATCAGTCGTTGATTCCGAAAAGAATAAATAGAAAGCGAATGGAATTAATTTAGTGTTTAATTATGAATTTGTTTAAACGAACAAATTATTGTAATATTAGCATGTATATACGTATGTACCATATGTGTGTTGGAAGCAATATTCTTTACTTACACTTTGTAAATTTGGGAAATCGCTGTGTCAGCTCGGTGTATCTTCTTAAACTAGCAAATCGGATCGAAATATAAATCGAATTATAATATTGGTGGTCGAACCAATAAATTGCGGATATAGAGATAAAGAACGGTTGCTATATATTTACACACATATTTACTTAAGCCGTTTGGCTACTCGCATATACCCAGTAGGAAATTATAACATTTAGGCTTCTGGCCTAAACAACCACAAATCGAAACAATGTACAGAATGGTAAACTGACATTTTATAAACGTCATTTACATTGAGTCCATCAATACCTTATAAACTTTCTTGCTCGAAGTCCAATGACCATACGTAACAGGCAAATAGTTCGATATTCCCCCCGAGATTCGCGTAATACTGCCACATTTGAGGTTTGAATATTGCAGTAGACTCAACTCATTATATACAGATTTGACCCAGATTTGATTTACTCATCTATTGTAACATCCTCTCCTCTCTTATCGGTATAAATTTGTTTTATAATTGGTATAGATCCATCAAAGTTATAAAATAAATTCATTTTCATACTAAAGTTGAGCTGTTTATAATAGAATCAATTTTCAAATATAATTTCATTTAAAAACGCCTTCCACTTAAAGTTTTGTGTGTCTCCCTTTTGTAACAAATCCATTAAGAAATCAGTTTCTAAATGGGCCGTGATAGGTCAATTTTCGCAAAAAGTTTTTAAAAATCTGTCAGTCATTTTGAGCGAACGTCAGAGACAGTGGATAAGGCCACCGTGTACATACCTTCATATACTCGTATACCTGTATTATAAATATACGTGTATGTATGCGTGTGCTTGTTCAAGCCAAGTCTAGTCAAACAATCGAGGTAAATGGCGAGCATTCAAAACACAACTTGCTACATAAGGTTTATTTTGTTGTTTTTGCCAAAAATTGACGGTAGTAATTGTTATCAGACTGTTGCTGTTTAAAAGTTTCAGCCAGGCAAATACGAATATAAGGCTCCGACAGAGGTGATATTAACACAGGTGGCCTGGTGTATGGTATAGCACGAAGACTGTTTGCGGCTGACTGACGCCCGGTGACGCTTAGTTTGGCTGCATGGAAATAACGAATTCTTAATTAACCTGTCAATTGGATAATAATGAAAGATGAATGAATAATGAGGGCAATTAGTTGGCATGACACAACTTCCACTCTTATGCTGCCGTACATACACGTATACGAGACACAGCGTCATTTACCTAAATATTTACCGACGTGCAGTCCTTTGTATGAGTGTGTGTGTGTTAAATACTTGACGATACTTTACGACTCATAATTCAATTCACGTATTTGGGTTGGTGCCGAAATTAAATATTCAACTTTTTCTTTTTTTATGATTTTTATGCTTTTCACTTTATCTCACAAATTCTATGTTTTTGGTTGTATGTACGTGTATGTAGTTGCTCCTGTTGTGGCCTTTACCGTTGTCGAAACGTGTTTTAATTAAATTATGACCGCAATCGCTTTTCTTTTTGTGCTGTCATAGGGGTATTGGCGTAGAAAGCTACAAAATGTTTAAAATATAGAAATTAATGTGAAAATTCTTGGTGGCGGAAAACTTCTGCAGCTAATTGACTTTACTTGGTTTATATATATGTATGTATGTATGTGCAGAATTTAGCGGTATATATTCATGTATTTTTTCGGCTTGCTCTGCACATGTGCCTTATGTGTTATGAATATTGATAATTTTCGCAAGCAGCCCATTTCTCACTCCATACACGTATATACCTATAGAATATATTTGTATTGCATCTGGGTATCTTAGGGCCTTTTATACCATTAATTGGGTGATAATTTATTTAATTTGATTCCGTTATTTCTGATTACAAAAAGGGCAGAACTCCTTTATATGTGAGAAATATGTTCAGCTACACTGAGAGAAACAACTCCGTGTGGAAATGTGTTTGATTCATCTATTGTATACCACAAATTTAAAATATGATCTTCTTCTTCAGATATTTAATTGAGCTTTTTCTATATATATTTATACATATAATTTCAAGTGCTTAGAATGGAGCCATGTGTAGAAGTTCAAACAAGTAAGTAATTTTTTTAACTGCCATTCACCTGGGAGTCCTCAGAAATTAATTTTTATATATGGTTCACGCAGCTCAAGACAACCCCAAATTTATTTCAAGTGTCCTCTGGGTAGCCAGTAAACATCCGTTTAAAGTAAGGAATGTCCGTAACCTTAATTGGGAAGGTGTCGTTGCCCAGCTGGTTGATGTTACTATGAGCACCTAGAACGCGCCACGGAGCGAAAATTATACTTGGCGACGGCGACTTAAACGCCATGATGGACAAATAAGGTATTTTTGACACAACAGTCAAGAAACTTAACCGCCATGACGAAAAATCCCAAACGGCGTGAGACTGATCGTCTTCGCTGAGGACCGAAATATGGTTGTCTGTAGTACTAGACGCACAAGAAATATACCAGGTGTGTTTGTTGAAGTGTGCCGGTTTTACTAGTAGATGTCGCTAGCATTATGTACTTATATAAATTTCTATGATTTGGCATGTATGTAATTTTTTTCTATTGACATTAACCTACAAAAATACGCAAGTCACATTCCGCCAAAATAATAGCATCATATTTGTTTACCTCAGTGAATATGTCGAGTTTCGTTCCAAGTAAATCGCATTTGCGGCATTCGTTGCTTTTCTTATTTCATCAAAAGAAAAAAGCAGCTGAAGCTCACTGGTTGCTGGTAGAAACTTATGGTGAACAAGCTCCAGTGATTAGAACATGTGAGACATGGTTCTGTCAATTTAAAAGTGGAGATTTCGATTTGACAGACAATGAACATCCTGGTGCAGCGAAAAAGTTCGAAGACGAGGAATTGCATGTAGATCTAATCCAATCGCAACAAAAATTGGCAGAAACACTACATGTGACTCGAGGAGCATTTTGCTAACGTTTAAAAGCCATGGGAAAGATCCAGAAGTATGGAAAATGGGTGCCACACCAGCTGAACGATAGACAAATGGAAAATCGAAAAAGCGTTTGTGAAATGCTGCTTCAACGATTCGTACGGAAATCTTTTTTGCATCGAATTGTCACGGGGAAGAAAAATGAATTTATTTTGAGATCCCGAAGCGAAAAAAATCATGGCTTTCCCCTGGTGAAGCTGGCCCATCGAATGCAAGGCCAAATCTCTTTGGCCGTAAGACAATGCTCTGTGTTTGGTGGGACCAGTGTGGTGTGGTGTACTACGAGTTTTTAAAACCTGGTGAAATGGTGAACACGGATCGCTACCGACAACAAATGATCAATTTGAATCATGCGTTGATCGAAAAACGGTCGGAATGGGAACGAATGGCAAAGTTATCTTGCAACATGACAACGCGCTAAACTGGTGAAAGACACATTAAAAACACTTAATTGGGAAATATTATCGCACCCGCCGTACTCTCCAGACCTCGCCCCGTCCGACTATCACCCTATCGCATCGATGGGACACTCCCTTGCAGAACAGTGCTTCGCTAATTTTGAAGAAGTCGAAAAATGGTTCGTCGAATGGTTTGCCTCGAAAGAGAAAAAGTTTTTTTAGAATGGTATCCATAATTTGCCTGAGAGATGGGCGAAATGTGTAGAAACCAATGGTCAATACTTTGAATAAAAAAATTTTGAGATTCCTTTGAAAATTAAGTGCTTTCTTTATCGAAAAAACCGGCAAATTTCAACTAATACACCTAGTAAAGCTACGTGATTGTCGTCGGATCGAAAATTCCTATCCTCAGACTCAAATCACTATCTTGTCAAAGCGAAGAAAGACACCTGCTTCAAAGAAAGTTTGACATCGAAAAGTGTCAATCAAAGCAATCAGCCCAACGGGCTTCTGCTTTTTGAGAGCGCTCATTGGCAATTAGATATAAGGGAACTGTCGAACAGAACTATTGTCTGTTAATTCAACAGATTTGGTATGTTAAATATTAACAGAAATAATTATTGAACCACCGAATATTAGTTTTTAACTAACTGTAAATTTGTTGAATTTTCTAGAAAGAAGAATTCTTTCTATGAACGCGTAAGTTTTATAGACACAATTATTCCTATGTTATTATTGTTTGTAAAATGATTAACTGAGTTTGTTACAATTTTCCGGTAAATAATTATTCAATATAATGAAAGGAACGTTCAAAGTGAAGAATGCAATTTATCTCTTGGAAAATGCATAGCTCGCTTCAGGGGTATAACAGCATATAAAAAGAGAAGTAGGTACCATAAAAGAAGAATTCCATTACTGTAGAGCATAACTAAGGAAATGTATAGGCTAAATGAAAACAAATGGTTTATAATTGCAACAAAATGAAAATCAAACAGTGCCTAAGGTAGTGAAATGATGTTGAAATACTGACAGACATGTTTTGTACATGTACATTTATGTACGTTTGTACATATGTATGTATGTATATCCATAAGTCTTAGTGGCAACTGCAACTGGAATGGCAGCAACAAACTCCGCAGGCAACAATTGCGAAACAGTACAATGAAATGGAAATATAACACGACACATACTCGTACATTAATATATTTGTACATGTAGAAATATGTATTTATGTGTGCTAACGCAAATATGGTGGAACTGAGAAAACAAGTGTAATTAAGAACTGTCTGAAATTGAAAAATCGCCAGCTCAAAAAAAAAAGTAAGAACTTTTCAAACATAAAATGTTGATGCAGCAAGTTGTTGGTTTTGGCAGGCGTAATGAAGCGTGCAGAGTGAACATGCAAATTCAAATATACAAAGCGAACACCCTGTTACTTACTGAATTTATTATTTGCCACTAGACCAATGTGGTTGTGGGTTGAAGACAGGAAAACCGTCTTCATATTTGGTAAGTACTATCTTTAAACATAGTTTGATTGGTTGGTTGAAGCTTGGAGAGGTTGGGGGTCTGACCGCAAGCGGCCACACCTATGCCTATGCCTTGAATGAGGTCCCCGCTTAATCAGAGATGGTTTGATACATTTAGTGAAAATCTATTTGAGCGTCACGTTCTAAATATACGAAAACGTGTGTATATGTATTAGGACTTATTAGAGAGACAGCCAAAGGAGAACGTCTAATAGTGTCTATGTTTACTTTACGAAATACCTGGGTATCTTGGTAGAACATTACTAAAACGATGATGAAAATACATCTTAATATGTGTAATGAAATCTGATTCTTAAAGCTATTTAAAGCGCCTATTATCAAAATATTTGCACAAGGCTTGTAAGAAAGATTGAAAAAAGTTTTCAAAGATAATTATTTGGATATTATAAGTTGCATTTTTTCTGGTATAATTTTACATTTTTATTTTTTGATCTCAGTATCATTCTCATTCACTACTTCTACCTAAATTTTCATGAATTATTTGATAATTATTTAAAGTCTAATGATCTGGTCGACTCATCGGATGTCGACAACTCGCACGCTTTTGCACTATCTGGTAGGATGGGAATAATGAGTGACTTGTAGAGTTTGGTTTTCGTTCGCCGCGAGAGGACTTTACTTTTCAATTGCCTACTCAGCCCAAAGCAGCACCTAGAAGGTGTATTTTTGCATTTTTTTTTTCAAAGACTGACATTATTATTGGAATTAATGCTGGTCCCTAGATAGACGAAAATATCCACGGCCTTGAAGTTATGACTGTAAACAGGTTGTGGGAGCCGAGTGGCGCATGCGATGACAGGAGATATTTCGTTTTCTCCTCATTCACTACCAGACCCATTCATTTTTTTTATCAAGTTTGGAGAGAGCCGAAATCTAATTTGCTACCGAACGGCTCGAAGAGGTCCTTCACAGGTGTATAAGTTTTGCGGCGATACCAAATTCAGACATAGCGGCGTAAAGGCTGTTCCTATTCGTGCTGCCGAAGGCGTCTTTAAAATCGACGAAGAGGTGGTGGGTGTCGATTCTCTTTTCACGGGTCTTTTTCAATGGTGGATTTACCAGATCTATGTAGACACTGAAAAGCTCCAATCATTTTGCCGACGGTGGGCTTTAGTCTTCCACACAATACGCTCGATAGGACCTTATATGCGATATTAAGGAGGCTGTTCCCACGGTTATTGGCGCAGACTATTTGATTACCTCTTTTGTGGATTGGATAGGACACACTTACATTCTAGTCTTCGGGAATTCTTTCATTCCACCATATTTTGCAAAGAAGCTAATACATGCACCTTGTCAGCACTTCACTGCTGGTGGTAGGCCGTCAGCTCCAGTCGCTTTGTTGTTCATTAAACGGTCAATCGCTTGGTGAACATCATCATAGTCGGGTAGTGGAATGTCTTTTTCAACGCCGTCGATTAGGATTTCGGGTTCACCATCTCCGGGTGTTTCATTTTCACTGCCGTTCAGCAGGATGGAGAAGTGTTGCCTCCATAAATTCGTCACTAAATCAACCCTCTAGGTTCTACAAGAGTTTGCTCCGGTCTTGTAGATTTTTCATGCTGGAGACAGCCAAGAAGCTTAGTGATTTTTCTTATGCTACATTAAAGTGCTACAGACAACCCTGGCGTTGAAGTCGCAAAGCACAATTTTGGCATCGTGGCGAGGCAGCGCTCTTACGGCACTTTTGCTCACATCGTCCTTTGCTTCCGTCAGGCATGGGCAGAAGTCAGTGTTGTATTTCAAAAATTTCGTTTGGATGCGGATTGTAGCGAGATGTTCATCCACCGAAGCGAATGACAGTACCCAGCGACGGAATCTCTCTCCCTCCACGAATCCGACACCAAATCTGCGCTCTCTTATATGTCAGCCTTTTATTCTATTAAGACATCAACCAGCTGGGCAGCAGCACCTTTCTAATTAAGGGACCGTACATTCCAGATGCATGCCCTCAATTTGTGACCCTTAGATCTTTTGCATCGGTCGTCGTCAAATCTCATCAGAGGCGTTGTATAATGCAATCAGATTGAATGCAACCCAACCTTGGAAGAATCGCATTATAGGACACGCTCATGTAACGTCCATTATAGAACCTATAGTTTGTACAATTTTTTCCAATGCCATCAATAAAACTAAGCATTACACTACCAAGCCACTGAGCGGCTGCTCAAATATATGATAGCAGAACAATGGGTTACTATATCAATGAAGCTACCATCTGGTCTCAAAGTATCTAGCCATAAAACGAAGATGCAAACTGAATAAACTCTGTATTAAATGCAGCACAGTAAATACCGCCACTCAGCAGTATTGTCGTCCCGACAGATGCAAACCCTCCAGCTTTGGAAGCTTTGGATGCAGTAACACCTAGAGAGGAAGGCTGGCATATCAAATAATAAAAAGTATAAATAACTGACTTGCTATTGAAAATAAGCTGATAATGATTATTAGGACAATTATAAACAACGTTACAAATATTTTTCTTCACTCTGTTTCACTCAATAAATCAAAATTACCTGTATACGCCAAATTAATTCTTCTATGAGCTGCAGCATCAGCCAATAACGCCAAAGGAACAGCTTCTCACATTTTTCCCACCCCAATTCGCACCGAAGAGGTTAGACCAATTTGACATGACAAGCAGCACGCCATGTTTTCGCATCTCTTCTCGCGTAGACAAGAAAAACTCTGCGGCAACGCATATTCTCCAGCGCACCGTCACATTTCATTAGTATTGACAAGCGAGCGCAAAACTGTCGTGGCATTTGATACACTCAACCAACGCTGAAGTGATGCTGCGACAAGCGGCTTCTGTGGTATGTCACAATGTGGCAGGCAAGAGAGGGGGATTGATTGCACTAAGCATGTACATATACCATACATGCAGACAAATACACACACATGCACAAGCGAATAGAAACCCTCAAGTGCACAGTATCATAGCAATAAATATATGTATGTATCTACCTATGTACGTGTGAATATGTCCTGATGTCAGCATACTGAATAGAAATGCTAGTTAACAGAAATATTGTAGTACTCTTCGGAGTGATGAAGCAAGGATATGTAGCAAACTAGTGGCGGGAGTATAGGCAACCTAAGTTAGCGGAATGGTGATTTACATATGTACATATACGAGGGGAATAACAAAAGTTCTTCGATCTCAGAGATCGCAATAAAGTTACTCGTTATCTCAGCAGTGTTGGATGGTGCGTTGTCATGATGTAAAAAGTAGTGCCGCAAATCATTTTTCTTCCTGTTTTCCAACAAATTTTTGGAAACTTTTGGTAAGCACTCTTCGGTGTACCATTTTGCAGTTACCGTCTGACCATTTTCCGGTGGAATAGCAGCGACGATTTTAGATCGGGTGAAGTAAACTGACATCATTGCTTTTGCTGCTGATTTTTGTCGCTTAGATTTTACGTGTGGGCTTGCTCCTGTTGGGCTGCATACCATGGACTGCTGTTTGGTTTCTGGATCGTACTTATAGAACCAAGATTCGTCACCAGTAACTGCTTTACTAAAGTTGCTAGACTGACCATTTTCGAATTTGTTTTGGAAAAATTGAGCAAAATGCACTCGAGCCTCTTTTTGGGATTTAAAAGTCGTGGTACCCATCGATCAGCTTTCATCTTGTATCCCAGATGATTATCTAATATTATATTATTATATCATGGCATTTAAACCCAAATCATTAGCAATAATTTCTTGTACCAATCGTGAGTTTTCGTCATATTTGGATTTTACCAGAGCTATAGTGACGTCATCAGTGGAAAATTTCGATATGGAATCTTCCATTTACCATAGAAATAGCCTCTCAAGACGGAACAATCGTTCTGAATGCAATTAGGTATTCACTGAATATTTGTATTGGCTGTAAGTTACGCCGAAACCCGAAGAAAATCCCATGGCGAATTTCTATTTGGGTTGGTGGTGGAATTTAGGCTGACCTATCCTCAGCTATCTTGCGTTTTCTTGTCTCCATTTTCGCCGATCGTTCTAAAATTCGAAAGGAAGACTAATAAAGTCATTGCAAATGATCTGGAATTATTAAATTTAACAAAAAAAAAAGTGGAAAGTAACCAACTGACCGAACTTTTGTTAATACCCTCGTATGCGAATACACAAGTTCTGTGCCTAACAATGCATTTTTGCTGGCGGCTAGACTCGATTGTGCTCATTATCGGCAGAAGTTCTCTGGCCGAGGCTGCAAAAGGCGGGGAGCAACAGAAGAATGGCATGAAAGTCAAGTAGGCCTATCACAACATATTGCCTAAGGATATTCATGTCAATCTTTATTTACACATACATATGTATATAGACATATGAAACATACATACACGTATCTACTCGTATATCGACCATATCATTCTGTATGTGCTTTATTGTGTTGCTGGCACATGTCGTAGAAGTAACCGCAATGTGCGGTTTTTGTTATGCTTTGTCTTCCATATCATTATATAATATTATGGTCTTGGTTGGTAGCGGCTTGTAATTCGTTAACTACATGTACAATTTAAATTAATAAGCCGCATAGTGAACATTTATAATAACAATTAGAATTATTAGAACAACAACACCGCCAACACCGACAACCACTAGCAACAATATCACCTACTACAATCATCAGAAAGGCATTACCAATTAACCACAAAATGGAAGTAAGCTTATGAGACGCCACAAAAATATTTCAATGTATATTGTATTACATAAATAAACCATCAAAAGCATACACATGAAGAGATGCAGAAAAATATAGTGTGTTTTAAATATATTTTAAATTTAATACACAACAAGAAAGAAGAGTTCTTTTCGGCCATTGGAAGTATGTACCATATATATGTATGGTATACCTTTCATGACCATATCAAATTTACGATTTACCATAAACAATAATTCTTGTATCTGAAAAATTGTTTAGATAAAGTTTTGAGATTTCGTTTATTTTCGGTGTTACTTTTTATTTGTATATACATTAGGGTGATTTTTTTACGCGACTATTTTTTTTTTCTTCAATCCATTAACGGAATATCGTTTGAACTATTGAGTAAAAAATTTCCACTAAAGGACGGCTCTTAATTTTGATTTTAAGTACTCGCTAAATGAATTTAAAGTTTTCTCGTTTAATTAACACGTAAAAATGATGTTTTTTGCTTAAAATATTTATAGCTTGGCGGCGTTTCAATTGTAAAGGGATTCTCCTTCTTTAAAAGCCTTTGTAGCTCATATTTACTTTTTGATGTATTTGGTCAGAAAAAATTTTATAGTCGATTTTCACTCAAAAATCGTGGTTTTTCGACTTTTTCTCCAAATCTATAGACTTGACGCTAAAATTGCAGAGAATTCAATTTCCTATAAAATAAGTCAAAAGCCGAACCCAAAAAATGAGTTGTGCTTGAGAAAAATTCGATTAAAAATAAGAAAACACCGAATTACTCTATTTTATCGCAATTTTGTTTTTTTTTTTTCAAAGGCTTTTAAAGAAGGAGAATCCCTCTACAATTTCCCCTTAAGTTCAAAGAAATTGGATGAAACGCCGCCAAGCTATAAATATTTTAAGCAAAAAACATAATTTTTACGTGTTAATTAAACGAGAAAACTTTAAATTCATTTAGCGAGTACTTAAAATCAAAATTAAGAGCCGTCCTTTGGTGGAAATTTTTTACTCAATAGTACAAACGATATTCCGTCAATGGAGTGAAGAAAAAAAAATAGTCGCGTAAAAAAAATCACCCTAATATACATATATTGCAGAATACAAAATTCCATGCTTTTAGATGCTTTTCTGATAGATTTTTGCCCCAAACTCATAATTGAACTAATTGGCTTTAAAGTCCTCCGATTTCGATGATTTTTGGTGGCAATTTTATACCCTTTTTTGAAAAAATCGATGGCATATGGAATATCTTGGCGCATCTTACGTCGATATCTTAAATTTAAATCGTACAAAATTTGTGCAAGAACTGAAGTCGCTCGACCTACCCATGGGACATCGCTTCGCTTTATGGGCTCTTGAAAAGTACTAAGAAGATCCGACGTTTCCGAGCCAAATTTCTGGTTCAATGGGTATATAAACGAGCAAAATTGCCGCAATTGGGACAGCAACCTGAAGAGAATCAGAAACTTTCATTTCATCCAGAAAGAAAAAAGGGTTTAGTGTGGCTTGTGAGCCGATGGAATCATCGGTCCATATTTCTTCAAATTAGTCAAAAATAGTTGCCGGTGAGAACTTAGCCGGCAATGGCCCACAATGATAACCGATTTTTTGATACCTAAAATTGAAGAAGACGACGCCACTTCCCTCCCATCGCAGCAATCAATAGATTTATAGCAAGAACACTTCGGTAAGCAGATAATTTCACGGTTTGGGCAGGTCGATTGGCCACCCTGTAGAGATATTTAAAATCTGAAATCTATGTAGACAATCTTGTTTCGATTCAAACCTTGGAGCGAAACATCACGACTGTCATTCGCCAGCCACCAGTCGAAATACTCGAATGAGTCATCGCTAATTAGACTCAACGGATGGACCATCTGAGACGCGGCCGCGGCCAACATTTGAAAGAGATAACTTCCAAAAAGAAAATGCCAAACAATGTTCTTTCGAATGATTATAAGCATTCCCCATTAAAATTGAATTTTCCATATTTTATCTTTTAAAAAATTAAATAGAAAATCATTGGTATGTCTATTGTAATCGCAGCTTTTCTTGTACTTGTTGACGGGCGTTCTTAACTGCATAAAGGCGAGTGTGTATTTTCGCTCCAAGAAGATAGGGAAGGAGTCTATTTTATGTTTTCAGAATGCAAGCACATCCAAAGCACATGTCTATCGCACCATGAGCTATGTACTAAGAACAACCATATTTCGGGCCCATTTAACTTTGGAATATATCGTCGTGGATCCTGAATTTCTTAACTATTATGCGAAAGATATTCCTTACCTACCCTGATTTCACATTGTGAATGCTCTTCAACCATGATCCGTACAACATCAAAAAGAATTCGCATCCGAGGCTTTTTTTGTGTTCACTGGAGCCAATTTTTTTTCTTTTATTTTTTTGTAGTGAGTCCCAAACCCTACGCATAACAACGGGCTTATATTGCGACATCTGTTAAACCAAACAAATTATGTTTTAGTTCAAAGTTAGATACTTTAAAACTGAATCGATTAACAACCCTACAACAACTCAAGCAGCAATTGGTAAAATTTTTAAGAAATTTAAATAGACTGGATCGGTTACAGGCATTGTAAGGCCTTTGCAACATCATTTTGCTAGTTTGACCTCAAATATTGTTGCTGAAAGTGAAAGCGCAGCCAAAGACTCGAATCTGTATATTTCTCGACGTTTTCAAGAGCTGGAACATTCTTACGGCGCATTTTGCACTTAAACTTACACCTACATCCATATGAAGTCCATCACACACAACTACTGAAGCCAGCTGGCCATTCAGAATGTCGTACGTACGTCGATTGGCTGCTTGACAACAAACAAATTTCATGATACAATCATCCAAAGGTAGTTTCACTCTTTCTTCGCAGTCGCCTTCAAAGCTATCTGACATTAAACGTGTTTCGTCTTGCTTGCACGATCTCTGAACCTTGATCTTGTGATGATACATACGTAGGCACTAAGTGTTACCAGGTGCAATCTGACATTTCCATTGGAAAGTTTGACAATTTTTAGCATAACATCACTCAGAACGTTTTGTCATTTAATCGTGAATTGTTTTATTTACAGGGAATTAAAAAATTCATCTCGGCCAAAAAGTGGAATTAACTCGTGAACATTTTCGTGCGATCATTTTTCACAACTTTCGACGTGGATTGACACGACAAGAGTGCATCGATGAACTAAAATCTTTGTATAGCTATGAAGCACCATCCTATAGCACTGTGAAAAACTGGTACAACGAACGACGCTTGCTCAAAGACGAATTCCGTGAAGGTCGTCCAAAAACAGCCGTTGTGCCAGAAAACATCGATGCCGTACGTGAACTGATAATGCAAGACCATCATGTAACATACCTGCAAATAGAGCCATGCCTATGCATTTCTCCCACCAGCATACACTCGATATTGCATTATGAACACCTGGCCGTAAAAAAGGTTTGTTCTCGTTGGATCCCGCACAATTTGACAATCGCTCAAAAAAAGGCTCGTGTGGATTGGTGTAAAGAAATGTGAAAAAATACGATCGCGATGCTTCAAGATCGTCCGGGGGACGAATCATGGATATATGCGTATAAGCCCGAAACAAAACAGCAATCGACCGTGTGGGTCTTCCAAGACGAGCCAAATCCAAAAAAACAAAAACATATTCGTTGATAAATATTCGTATTTTCATTATTAGGCCAGATATATAGTAGCCTACGTATGTTGGTTTTGTGGAGAAGAATCCTCTCACCTTTCCAGATGCTCAAACCACTTGGTGTATTTTACGAAGCTCAGGAGATTAATGATGTTTAGAGATGAAAGCTATGCTAAGCAATCGAAGAAAAAATTTCCGAGAAATCGGTAACGGACCTCACTTACAGCTGGGCAGTCGCAGAAAAGTTTGTTATGCTTACGGTGATCCTGCTTAGAGGGCGTAAAGACTTCACTTCGATCTGCTCTTGGCTTTTCTGGTGAAGACTAGCCTTAACAAATACTTAGCCGAGGAAAGTGGTATGTCTACATGTGCAGAGTTTAACGAAGTTATGACTATCCCTATCCGGTAAGTTCATCAACCTGTTTCCTGGGGTGTACCTATGACCACGTAGCCAAACCGCGGACGTTTCGCTTATAGTTGAGTAAACCCATAAGTCTTAGTTTCGAAAAGGAGTAACAAATGTCAACTCTTTCCATTTTATGTATAATAAAAAGCATCCAGCAAATCTTTTTCTTACTTTCTAACAAATATTTCATTAGATGCAGAGATGCTTAGAAGATAACCCCGAAAATAATTAAAAGATCTTCAAGTTGAAAATTTTTATAAGTAGCAAGATCAAATATTTCTGTGCCAACACGTTTAGTGTCAAAAATTTCGAAGTGAAACTACCTTATACGTAGGCTGCTATATATATTTCTGGCCTAATAATGAAAATACGGATATTTATCAACGAAAATGGTATTTTTTTTTTGGATTTGGCTCGTCTTGGAAGACCCACACCGTCGATTGCTGTTTTGTTTCGGGCTCATACGCATAGATCCATGAGTCGTGAGATCTTATAAACGTCTTTTGAAGCACCGCGATCGTATTTTTTCAGCATTTCTTTACACTAATCCACACGAGCCTTTTTTTGAGTGATTGTCGAATTGTGCGGGATCCAACGAGAACAAACCTTTTTTACGGCCAGGTGTTCATAATGCAATATCGAATGTATGCTGGTGGGAGAAATGCATAAGCATGCCTCTATCTGAAGGTATGTTACATGACGGTCTTGCATTATCAGTTCACGTACGGCATCGATGTTTTCTGGCACAACGGCTGTTTTTGGACGACCTTCACGGAATTCGTCTTTGAGCGAGCATCGGCCACGATTGAATTCGTTGTACCAGTTTTTCACAGTGCTATAGGATGGTGCTTCATAGCCATACAAAGATTTTAGTTCATCGATGCACTCTTGTCGTCATAATCCACGTCGAAAGTTGTGAAAAATGATCGCACAAAAATGCTCACGAGTTAATTCCATTTTTTAGCCGAGATGAATTTTTTAATTCCCTGTAAATAAAACAATTCACGATTAAATGACAAAACGTTCTGACTGATGTTATGCTAAAAAATGTCAAACTTTCCAATGGAAATGTCAGATTGCACCTGGCAACATTTAGTGTTGCCTAGGCCAGACCTATATAGGTATGGTATAGCAGCCTACGTATTTGTGTCTCGGAGAATCCTCAAACAATTGAAGAGAGGCTATTCATACTTAAGGGGTTAGGGGTAGTCAGAATTTTCAAAAAATCAAAATATTTTTTTTTGCATTTTCGTTAAGTATAATATCTTAAAAATAATCTCTGAAAATTTCAAGTTAATCCGATAATTCGTTTTTAAGTTATTCGACAAATAACAAAGAGAGCTCGGGCCTTTCAAAGCGCCAGTGTGAAACTTTAAACGCGTTTCTCTCAAAACTATGTTTTTTGAACTGGTGACAACTGCAACTCGAAAACCGCTCAGTTGATTTTAATGAAATTTATACAGCTTTTAATAATAAACTCGGGCCTTATTCAAAGTTTTTTTTTTTTTTTAAATTTCGATTTTTTAAGACCAATTAACTGTTGAATTTTTCCCAAAAATCTAGACAAAAATTTCCTGAGGCCGCCATTTTGTTAATTTTTGAAAAAAAGGCCCAGGATTATTTATTTATAAAACTAATTTTTGTTATCCGATTGATTTCAGATGAATCTCCAAGGACTTATGATTGTCACCGCAAGGGCCTTTTTTTGGAACTGGGTTAACACAGACAGCTGTAACTTCGGAAATAAATTTTTTTTTTTTTGAAATTTTCGTGACTTCAGGTCAAAACATTGTTTAATAATACCATATCACTACTTTTGTAAAATAAAATTATTTAATAGCAAAAAAAAAATACTGAAAATTCTCATTTTTTCGTGTCTCTGACTACCCCTAACCCCTTAAACAGAAACTTACAGTCTGGTGCGCTCTTTAGTCGGGAAGTGTAATTGGACCTTACTTCTTTGAAAACGACTACTTCGAGACTGTTACTGTCGTGCAATTTAACGCCGTTGAAATTTTTGGTGGGGCTGAAGTTATGGCTGAGATACCGCTCTAAATGTATCAAAAAGGGGTCGAAAATTGCCTCAAATGGAAAAAAAAATATTTTAAAATAAAATTTTATTTATATTACAAGTATGAAATGTCGTTTTTTTTAAATCAAAAAACACGTTAAATTTTGTGGAAAAAGAAAAAATCATTTATTCAAAGTATTTGCCGTCGCTAGCTACACATTTTTCCCATCTCTCGGGCAATTTGTGGATTCCACGCCAGTAGAACTCATCGTCTTTTGCGGCGAACCATTCATCGAGCCATTTTTTCACACTTTCGTAAGAATTGAAGCGCTGCTCAGCGAGTGCGTGTCCCATCGAAGCGAATAGGTGGTAATCGGATGGGGCCAGGTCTGGTGAGTAAGCCGCATGCGGAAGCACTTCCCAATTGAGTGTTTCCAACGTGTCGCGAACCGCTCTTGCCGTATGTGATGGAGCGTTGTCATGGAGAAAAATGACCTTGTGTTGTCTTTTTTGATATTCCGGTCGTTTTCTCTGAAGCGCACGGTTCAAATTGATCAATTGTTGTTGGTAGCTTGCCGTATTTGCGTTTGAGCATCGTCTTCATCCAATAATGCTTGCAGTTCGGCGTCTTCGAACCTTTTTGGTGGTTTTCCGTGCTCTTTGTCGTCGACGTCAAAATCACCACTTTTGAAGCGTTGAAACCACCGTTCACACGTTTTCACAGTTGGTACTTGTTCGCCAAAGGCTTCAACAAGCATTCGGTGCGATTCCGCAGCTGTTTTCTTCAAATGAAAACAGAAAATTAACACTGTCCGCGTTTGCTCTTTATTCGGCACGAAACTCGACATGTTGACTGCACTGAGAGTAAACGATAATGACGCTCGATTCGCGCAAAACTATGGTGGTTCGACAGTCAAGGTTGACACTTCACAAGGTCAAAGTTTTATGACAATCGATAAATATTTACGTTTGCGAGACATCTATATGTTCGAACCGACATTTCATACTTGTACACCTGGTATTTTTTAACCAAAAAATGGATTACTCTGTATAATTAATTAGCTTGTTTTCTAAGCAGTATTAATACTATTATTTCCAGTACTCCATTGTATGAGGCGATATTTTTTAGAGGAAATTATTACATGTAATCGCACCAACAACACTTGTAATTCCGCTGCAGCAGGGTTTGAGCAATTTTCTTTGTTGCTGTCTTCTGCAGCCACCTTATGCTTTAAACTGAATATTAATTACAGCAAATTGCAAATATTGTTGTAGTTGTTGGCAATATGTCGTACAATCTTACAATCGTTACTGCTTGAAGCTCATAAATAGGTACTATGTAGTATTGGTCATGTTAGCAACCAATAGCTTTTATGGCAACCAACTGAGATATTATAAATTTGCTTATAAAATGCATTGAATAGAAGTGAAATGTATATTCGAGTTTTATTTAAGTCAGCAGATATTTTCTATAGGCACAAGAGTTTTCTTTATTGAAGGAAATTTTATTACTCACACAAACATATGGACAAACATACGTGTAGACAGGTAGTTGTGCTAATATGGCATGCAAAAGAGAAGATTGCAAAATGTGGGCTTATAAGTTTTGAATGTAGATGATATGTGCAAGTATATGTGTATGCACGTCCAGGTGGGTATTTATGTAAATGCGTGTGCTAAGTGCATACAAATCGTCGTTACTTTGAAAGGAAGTTTGAAATTTATGATCCTTCAATGCAACGAGAGAATTATGGTCAACACAATTGGTATTCTGCACTCTTCTTTTGTTTTTGTATTTTGTATTTGTTGTTTGTTGTTTTTTCTTGGAGTTTTTTCTACCTCATCTCCACCTCTTGCCGTTTGCCCTACTTTTCCCTCGTGTTACCAGCACTTGACCCTTGTCAGGTGGAAGTGGACTTATTGCCTCGCCGCATGCAATGAAGTTTGTCATTGGATTGGAAATCAAGCAATAATTGCCAAGCGTGTGGGCATATACACGTATGTGTGTGTTTCAGTATGATATTCGTTCTTCGAACTGCGCAAAGGATTACAAACGAAATTAAAGTCATAATTCAATGGGCGACAGTCTGTCGTATACTCTCCCGCAAATGCACATGTAGTTTCCCTGTGTGTGTGTTCATTTGAGTATGATTGTGAAGAGTTCCGCATTGAGCGGGAGTGTGTTTAATGGCCATCATCGTGCTATACTTCTATCCATACCCCAATGTACTTTTTGCCCACTTTCATGCTGTATGTTGTATATGCATGTACCATATGTATATGTGTCGCTTTGTGTATGTATACCATAAATAGGTTGACCGGCACCAGCAATAGGCTAATCTGCCACTCGTACGATATAATGGCGCATCATTTATGTCCTTGCGTGCAGCCAGCATAGGAGACTTCTTGCAATCTCTGCTTTTACTCTCATACACAACATTCATGCAAATCAAATACTCATTCATTTGTCTGCAGTTCGAATGCCTTGCCACTCCTGCCCTTAAATTCAAATGTTACTAGAAATGTAAGAGAGGAATAACAAAAGTTCGGTTCGTGTCTTTCATTTTTTTTTTTTTTTTTTGTTAAACCTAAAAACACCAAATCCTTTGTAACTACTTTATTAGTCTTTCTTTCAAATTTAGAACGATTGGCTAAAATGGAGGCGAGAAAACACATGATAGATGAGAATAGGTCAGACGAAGATACCAGAACGAATTTTTCCCGTAGAGGACGAGCCCCAAAAAGGTCGACCGAAATCTTGCACTGATGACGTCTGCTGCAGTCCGAAATTGACGAAGGCCCACGATTGACACAGGAAATTATTGCTAATGAATTTGGCTTGAATGCTAATGAATGACGAATATGCGAATATTTAACAAATCATCTGGGTTACACGAAAAAATCTACTCGATGGGTACCACGAATTTTAAATTAGGCCAAAAAATAGATTTTAAATCGTAGCTGCTATTCCACTGCAAAATGGTACACCGAAGAGCGAAGATTCCACACTACTGAAATAATGAGTAATTTTATTGTTATCGCTGGGATCGAAGAAATACGTCCAGCACCATATTCCCAGGATAAAGGACCTTGCGTTTCTGGTTATTTCCAAAAATTGAAAAAATTGAGATAATTACTGCGGATTAATGCTAAACTTGATAAGCATAAAAATCAAGATTTTGAAGACCGTTTTCAGAAATGGTTCTATAAGCATAAGAAATGCATTGAAAACAATTTTTTAGAGGAGATAAAAAAGGACAAAGGTTACGAATAAATACGTGTACATAAAGAAAATGTTTGTCTTTTTTTCTGGTCAACTTACCGAACTTTTGTCAATCTCCTCGTATATACATCAACTTATGGATTCAAATATACGTACTTACTAGGGTAGTCCGCATTTTTTTTTTAAATAATTAACTTGACCTTAAGAATTACGAACACATCTTTCGAAACTAAATAATCATTATTTATTAAAAACTAAAGGTACCCTGGTTAGTTTCACTACACCATTGTTTTTACAATGGAAACATTTTGGAATTTTTTTAAATTTCCGTTTGAACTATTTCTTGTATTTAAAAAATGTTGATTGGTTGATGGGAACTCTGCCGAATTGTAAACCTAAATTATTTTTGTGTCCACTTTAACACAACCACGCCATTTATCATGTATTCAATCATATACACACTTACAGAAAATATTTAAAATATTTATATACACGTATAAACATTTTCGAAACAGGTGGAAACTCTGTTGAATTATAAATTGAACTATTTCTGACTATTCCCTTGACACATACTCGTACAAAAAACATAATTAAAATTATAGGGACCACGCCATCTTTCGGGATAACATAAATACTAAAAATACGCTGTGGGACCACATGGAATATGATGTGTTTGAACCTTTTACGTGAACTTTTTCTACTTTCTCATTGTAATTATTAATAGCGGCGAAGAGAATGTTGAAGAGGGAGTGGACTAACAAACAGAAACATCAGTCAATAATGCTTTTTATTCCACCAAAAATGGTGCAAAATGAAGCAAGCAATAGCCAGAGGTGGCTAGTCGTATCCGTCAATACAATATCATGCGTATGCGAGTCGTTCCAATCGACTTTTTCAGGAAGTTTTTTTCTCAAAACAATCATTCCTTATCAACGTTTCAAAACACTGTCACGTGAATACGTGAGTTTCGGAATTTTTTGTATGAAAATCTGGCAAAGATTTCTGAATCGTCTGAAAATGTAACTATTGATGATCATTTATTCCCGTATCGTGGCAAAACGATATTTACTCAATTCATTCCAAGGAAGCCAGCCAAATACAATATGAAATAAAAGTCTGGTGGGCGTACGACTCAAAAAAAAAAAGAAAACATTACAAGGAAAATTATACACTGGCCGAGAACAAGGAGAAGAACGTGAAGTTGGTCAAGGTGGAAATGTGTGGCTGCATCTTGCAAATCGATAGGCCAGTAGTGACCAATGGTTGCTGATAATTTCTTTGGGACGTTGGATGGAACAACGTGACTCTCGTGTATTGGTCTTGCTTTGGTTGCCACAATACGATCAAACCAAATATGCATTCCTTCCGAAATGAAGAAAATCCTTTTTCGTCGTGCGGAAAAATAGTAAAACTATCAATCTACTTTTCACCGTTCTTTATTCAAAATTGTATGAAGGTGAAGAAAAGAAACCCGAAACAAGTTTATATTCAATACAAACAAAAGCGGCGCCAATTGTATGGATCAAATGGTCACACACTTCACAACAAGACGGCCAACAAAGTGCTAGACTTAAATATGATTTCTTTTGTAACATTTTGGATATTATGACTTTTGTTGTGTATTGCGTATGCAAAGAGCTCGATGATAGCCGACGCAAAGACGCCTGACGTTTCTTTTTGACAACACTGGCGAACACATTGGTTCTGCCAAACATTGAAAATAGCAACTCAATCGTTTCTCCGAAGACAAATAATCAAACCAAACAAGCGGCCCGAATACACTTCATCGTAAATTATGTCTCAATACCCGCTTTTTCTGCACGGCGTGTTCTAATCCACTTTGCCAACAACATTCCAGGATAGCTTACACACATTATGCATGCACCAAACCGATCCCGTAAGAGAGTTCGCATCATAATTCATTACAAAATTCATTGGAATACCTTTTTTCTTTTCATGTTATATACATTTGCTTGAAAATAAAACATACAAAAAAAAAAAAAAGAAAAAGAAAAAGAAAACATGTTTCATTTACAAAGCAGTACATATATCGGATTATATTTTCTTCCACAGCTAGCTCATGATATGCCAAAACTGTCTAGAAAGGTGAGAATTTGGAGAAGTATGCCTAACTAATTTAATTTATTTATTTTTTCATTGAGAAACCAATACGCCCGTTATTTGAATTATAGTTATGGCTTACAATAATTGTGACTTTGGTTCCAGTAGCAACAAAGTTCCATCGATGTAATTTTGGTGGTTTAGCCAGATCACATACTAATATACGACCGATTTTTCAGATTTCATATTTTGGGTCATAAATCTGTAAAAAAAAGTATATAATTTAAAATTTACCATATTTTTAAGGCACACCTCGTACGAGTATATGCATTTTTAATATTTAAGAGTCTATTAATATTAACACAAACGCAATGGTTTTTAGTTGATATTATATTATTTTTTATGCAGTTGGAAATCGAAGAATGAATTTCTGAAAGCGAATAGAAATGGTCAAACACGCGGAAAGAGAGAGAGAGAGAAAGAGAGAGGGAATTTTTCGCAGATAACTGAAAATAATTTCGAAAATATTAATTCATTATTTCTTATTCCTCTTTTTCTATACATCTCTCTCTCTCTCTCTCTCTCCCTTTAGTTTCCTTAACATTTTAGAGTGGTAAATAAGAAGTTTTCTCAGAAATATTATTGTCCTGATATCTAGAGGTACTTTCTCAAATAACTTGATACATTTTTTCATTGAAAATTCTTTTTCAATGTCAAATGTTATTTAAAAAAAGTATAATCATTTCACCTTTTTAATACAACACTAATTTTCAAAACAAATTTTTGAGAGCAACTCAAGTTTTCTTTTAGCATTTTAAATAAAATTTGCTTACTATTTTCTCTGAACTTTTTTCTATTATTTTAAATTTATTTATGCAAAGTGGCAAACAGAATAGAAATTTGAAGAGTCTCAAACAAATATATGAGTAGTTGAGCAACGAACGAGTATCGAGAGAATAGCGAGCGTGTATAGAGCTGATCGCACTACTCTTATGCTGCAACTACCCATCTAACATACCTTCCGCCCATAGTAACCTATCATATGAGAGCGCCATATAAATAAACAGTTGTCACCGCTTGCACATGCCGTTACTGACGGTTGTCCCATAGAAACCAGCGGCGATTTGATTTTTTCCGTAAAACCGGCTCGGCTCGTTTCTCGCTGTTATAAAAGGTTGCCAGTACTGACTTTTTTAAACTAATATTAAATAAACTGAGGTCATGTGTACTTTTTTCAAAACTGAATTCGTAATTAATTATTTATTACCATATATATCATGTATATTTGATTGGCGTTTATGTTCGAACATATATGGTAAATTACGAAATTTGTTGATGAAAATTATAAATATGTTTAAATGTAGTCAAGTATACTGGTAGCTGGCAACACTTCGTCGCTGTTACTCGTGTATGCACATACCTCCTCCAGTCGAGTATACATACATACATACGTGTATGTATGCAAGTAGTTATTAATATCTCTTTCGTGCGGCCCTAATCTATCTACATACATATGTATTACGGTACGGCACGTTGTGTTTTTTTTTATTTATTCTTTTTTTTTTTTGACCACCCTAGTACAGCAGTATCTCTATCCGATGCTAGCTCAGCATATTTGTTTGTTATAAAAATGTCATCATACTCGGCATAAATACGCCCACTTAAATGCCACACTAACATGCATACCTTCATATATTTGTACATTTGTACATACACATGTATGGTAAATGTCCATCTATGGTATATCGGATTCGATGAAATGGTCAGTCGTACTTCTTTTTCAGTTGTTGTTATCTTTTTCCTCTGATGTTTATGTCCTTTTGTTATCTGTCAACAAGCACGCAGCAATTATTCCTTCGGGAATTCAATCTTTCTGTCAGTCTTGTTCATAGACGCATAAAAATTCTTTTATCCTATCGAATGTATAGACGTATGTATGTATGTATGCATAATACGTAAAACAGACATAAGCCTGTAGTCAAGTTACTTCCCTTCGCCACGAACAATTTGCTTAATTCTCCGTAGTGAGTACTAGTATAAAGTCTTAACTGTCATATACTCGTTTACCTAAACTGATTTTACCTTCTTCTCTCTCTCTCTCTCTCTAGATTTATGGCACGAAAAAGAATTGATTGCGTTTGACTAACGATCGCCGCTTAACCTTCACCAGCAAATTATCCAATACCAATATGTCCAATATAGTACATTAATATGATGAGTTTTCGCTTTTTTATTCATATGCAAAGAGCTGCTGGGTAAATATTGACCACTTACTTATGTATGTATGTTTGTTCAAACACTCAATGGCTAGTAGCTGAACTAATGACATTTTATTGTCTTAAATTCTAAAGATTCATACTCAAAGGAAATTCGGAAATACCTACTTTGGCATTCATTTCTCTATACATAAGTGTACATAAATATAGTACATAAATACTGCGTACATATATATGTGTGTGTGTTTTTAAGAAGAGCAGGCATAGATTTTGTAGTTGTCAACTAAACTGATTTTATAGCCTTGTGTACATATGTGAATATATATGTGTGTCTTATGTTTTTATCATTTTATGTTTATTATTTAAATGTTTTTAGTGGCAATGGCATACACGTATTGAACGATAGTTAAGTAAACATTTAGTATTCACGTAAGGACAATATAAGAAAAGAAAATAATAATTTCAAACGGCTTTGTAGTTCTGAAGGACCATAGAAGTTTCATCAACAGTCCCGAAGTAGTTTAGTGATAAGAATTAGAAATAGGTGGCAACACTACTAAAATATTTATCTACAATTTTTTAGAACCTTTTTCTAAAGTACGGGAAGCCACGTAGTAACATCATCATCCTTAATTTATTTTTTTTATCATAAATATATGGGAAAACGAAAGGGTTTAAAGCAGAGATACTGAACTAGCGAAACGATGTTATTTCGTTTTGTTCATATGAAAAATTGAGTTAACTAATTTTTTTTTTTTTTTGTTTCTAGTTAGTAGTCATCGTCCATGCTACTTGTAGAGTTTGGATTCCGTTCGTCGGGGGAGGACTTTACTTTTCAACTGCCTACTCAGTCCAAAGTGATTCTGCGTTGTATATCAAGGCTGAAATTGTGGTTGATATTAATACTGGTTCCAAGATAGACGAAATTATCTGCGACTTCAAAGTGCTGACTGTCAAAAGTGACGTGGGAGCCGAGTCGAGAATGCGATGACTGTTTGTTTGATGACAGGAGATATTTCGTCTTGCCCTCGTTCACTACCAGACCCACATCCTTCGCTTCCTTATCCAATCTAGAGAGAGCAGAACTCAAGGCGCGGTTGTTGTGGCTAGGAATGTTAATATTATCGGCGTACGCCAACAGCTGTTCACTCTTGTAGAAGATTACACTTCCTTTCAGCTTTGAAAGAGATTAATAGCTAATATGTTTCGATTATTTTTTTGCGGATCTTTTCCAATATCTGGCGCATGGTGAATATCTGGTTAATGGTTGATTTACCAGGACATCTGGGGACAGAGCACACTTAAATTCTAATCGTCGGCCATGCTTTCGCCCGACCACATTTTGCAAAGTGGCATCACCGCCATATTTGAATCTATCTGCAGGTAATCCTTTGGTTGACGCCGCTTTGCTGGTTTTCAAGCGGGCGATTGCAATTCGATCCTCATCATCCAGTAATGAAATATCTTCTCCATAGTCATCGATTGGCGTTTCAGGTTTACTATCTCCAGGTATTCTATTTTCAGCAAATTCCGAAATTAAATTTCTAGCTGCTAATACTTATTTTTTTAACATTATCAGATGGTGTTGCGGTTTGTGGGTCGGTCGAATCAACGGCCCAATGATAACCAATTTTTTATGCCTAAAATTAAAGCTGATCTCTACGTCATTCGGTTTCAACAAGACGGCGCCATTTCACACACACCGCAGTGAGCAGTTAATTTTACGTTTTGAGCTGGTCGATTGGTCATCAAGATCGTGTAATATCACATCAAAGTCTAAAGCCATGCGGACAATCCCGCTCCGATTCACGCCTTGTCATTCACCAATTACCAATCGAAATGCTCGAGAACGAGTCATCGAAGATTAAACTCAACAGATGGACCATCGGCGACGTAGTCACAGCCAACATTTGAAAGAGATAATCTCCAAAAAATAAATGAACAAAGAATGTTCTTTCGAATGATAATAAATTCGACTTTCCTGCAGTGAACATCGAAATGAATCACCCTTTATATATACATTTATTTCTTGGCCTAATATTTCGGTATATTATTTATATAAAATTTTCATATATATGTATAAAAAAAAAATAATTTCCCTTTTATTATTTTATTCAAAAATCGAAATTTTTTGGGCGTTTCTGTTTTATTATACTACAATTATCTTAAAACTGTTACGACCTTTCTCTGAGTAGTCCTTATGTCAGGTCGGTTTGCAAATAGTTATTTCAGCGTTTTGCAAAATTCTTCACCTCTATCCCTTTTTAGTTCTTTTGTGCTATTGAAACAATATCCTTCCATTTTTGTCATCAGGTAATTTAAACAATTTTCTTAAATTCTTCAACTGAGCAAAATTTGCCTAACATAATTTTAGTGTTGCGAAATTTATAAATTTATTTCATTTCAGTTCGTCTGCAGTTTACATCGACGACACACGCAACCCTTTGAATATTTTCTTGCACAAATGGCTGAACCGGCGGACTCGTCATCCTCAATAGAAGTTCTGAACTTTACTCATGAAAGTGAGGATAGCTCTGTATATTATACGGCTAACGAGTCACTGGATGACGAGTCTCCACACGTCGAAGAGGTCAACTCTCTACAGGGTGGAGACATTAACTGTGGTATCAACAATCCTAATTTATCATCTTCCATAGAAATCATTAATAGCCGCGAAGAGGATGATATGTTAGCGTTAAATCAACAGCACAACTTATTACGTCCTTTGCCTGGTGTACCAATGGCTGTCGATGAGGGCAATTCGATTTCGGAAACTTATAATAGCACACCATTTGAAGGCCGCCGATCATCAACACCAATTATTTATGAAGAGGAATGAATTAAATAAATCGCACTGGACTCTACTTGGACTTGATATTATTTCGTGAAAACTACCAAATTTATGTTATGATAATTATTAAGGGATGAAAATCGAAAAACAATAATTGCAGCAATTATCAGTTTCGTTTTGAAAGTGAAATAAAAATAAGAAAACAAAAACGATTATTTTTACTATCAGACTTAGTTGTAAGTGCAAATCAATTAAATACAATAAATAGTAGAAACAATAAGTGATCAAATTTTATAAGCATTTAATTTAGATAACAACACGTGAAATCATTAAAAAAATTAATTGTAGATATCGTAATATGTATAATTAGATATTCTTATACATTACCGTAACCTATTCAGTCATCGATGGAATACTAAAACTTACGTTTTTAGGTAAATAAAAATACCCGTGAATAAAGTGTACTTAAAATAATTTTTTCATAAAATTACTCTTTTATTACAACGTTTGAACCTTGGCATATATGTATGTATGTGAAAAACTAAAATACATAATCTCAATATTTTATTTTATTTTTATCAAAATTATATAAGCTTTTACTATTATTATTATCACGATTTTTTCAATACCAATTCCTAATGTGGGAAATTACAATTTCATCTGTAATGCTTTTAAACGCTCGGTACATACCTATATATGTATGTGAAATAAAAAATTAAAAATCGGTACGAACTTCCTAAAGTCTCTAATCCGCAAAACTTACATATATTCAAAGTGCTTTTAATGTCGGTTTTCATATGGTATAAAACATTTTTTGAGTTGAAAATTTGTGAATAATGCAAAAGATAAAGAGGCTAACAAGAATTGTTATCTATGTAAGTTACGAATTAATACTAAATGTACAGATTTATAAAATTTTTATGTCATTGTATTCTTAAAACCAGAAGTAAAGTGTAAAGTTCAGTTAAAAATTAGTATATTCTACCAACACTCAGCTATTTTTTTTATTTGATACATAGGCATAATGATGAAACTGTCTTACTCCTAATAACGTCATTTAATTTCTAATTTTTCATATGTCTAGATTAAACAATACTTAATGTAATGACTCTTCGACCGCCCACGATTCACTTCGTCTCGAAATCGACACCATACATTTTACGCAAATTCGCCAACTCTGCTCTAGTATGACCTTTAGCTAAAAATCGTTGCTCAGCCATTTTCAATTTTTGCCTTATCTCGTTGAGTGCCTTCTCTGCTTCCTGCACTTGTTGAGCTTGAAACTCATTTCGGTACTGCAACGTAGCTTTCTTTAACTTGTTATTGATGCGTGATTTACGACAGGATGCAGCACGTTGCGCGCGCAGCAAGGCCTGCTCCGGATCAACATTAAGGTTTCGCTCCTCAGACTTCGTGCTCGCATTCTCCGTGCTACTGCTGTTTGGTGAGCGCGAACGACACTCCAACTCCACTGGATTCTCTGCAAGTTTTTTGCTTACGAAATTCGACTCTTTCTCGTTCATACATTGTTGTTGACGTCTCATTTCGGCGGCGATTACTTCTTCGTAATTTGCTTTCCATATTTTTTGTCCATACAAAGTTTTCATGTGCAATTGTTTGTTGTTTTCAAATAATAATGGTATCGTAGGTTTGTTTGCATCGTTGAAATTCATTTTATTAAAAAACTATTGTTGTTGAATGTTGTCAGTTAATAACGTTATGTTATTGTGCTTTTCAGTCACTTTTTCTTAAAACTGCTCACATGATGTCGAAGGTGTACGCTTTTATACCGCTGCCGCACAAAGCAGCGCTCAAGTGTGGAGTGTGGGTCACATATTATCTGCAGCTACTTAAAAACAGGCAGTTGGCAACCCTTTGTCGCTGTTAACAGTTGCAGAAATACTCTCACTGTGCAAAAACTCTTTCTACACTGAGAAAAATTATCAAAGTTAATTAAATAAATACATTTGTCAGAAAATTTGCTTATTTTTTATTTTTTAATGTTATTAATTTTTTCAAATAAGAGTTCATTAAAATTCTTGTTATAATATACATATAGGTATAATAGAGTTCAATCCGATTATTTACGAGCATTTTTAGTAAAACATTTTGTTCTTTTCTCATAGCTTTTTCCTGTAATTTTAAATATATTAAAATTTGAAAGTGTTAGTCTCATTGAAATACTAAAAAAATTTTACAAACAAAATTTAATATTTAACAAGTATCAAGCTGCTCGCACTGCTCGAATTCCGGGTATCTATAATTCTAATATATACAAGCCAACTAAGATTACTTCACATCAAGACTGCATCGTAAAAATAAATAACACGTTAACCAAATATTTATAAATGTAATGTAAAAATTTCGAATTTTCCAACTTCTTCGGTATTTTTTATTTTAGTTCATATAGAAGAGACACTCCTAAACATTAAAAAAAAAATTTGGTTCGACTGTTTCATATGCATCGCACAACCTCCATCGCCGGCACCATTTCACGAGTCCAAACTGCAGCCGCTTCAGAATAGTCATCGCAACATTGGAAATCTCCAATATATTTTGATACTAAAAATTGTAGTTTGGGGCTTAAATATAGTAAATTATTGTCTGAAAATTTTGTTTGAAGCAGTCCCGTATTCATATCACAGCACTAGGACAGAGTTTATCATGAAAACATTTTTTCTCCTTTCTGGCAACTTCCCCTTTAACCTTTTATTTTATATTTGCGCTGTCCTCTTCATCATCGCGCTCTTTCATACAAACTGTGAATTTCGCGCTGTGTAAACTCAGGTAGAAAAACATTATCCTCTGTTATCTGCTGTTATTTTGTAGAAGTGATATTTTTATTGTTTTTAATTGTCTAAAAATGTGCACCGAATACATTGAATATCTTCTCGGAATTCAAACAAAGCGCATGGAAACAGCAAAAAATCTACAAAAATTCAATATATCCCTTCCTTTTCTTGTAATGAATTTTCCAAAGAAAATGTTACCATAAATAAACAATAACTAGGAATCGCTGTGAATTCAGATAGCATATAAAGAAGGAGAGCTTGATTCAGCTTTTTTTTTTAATTTTTATTTATTTTATTGTCGGAAAAAAATGTCTAGACTGGAAAGTTCGTTCATAAAATGGGAAATAGCGATTTGTAAAGTGTAGGATTGATCGAATCGTCATTGCGAAAGGCGCTACTGATTCTAATACGCTGAGATGTATTCATTTCGATATGTAACGTTCATGTTTTCGTAAAAGATATTTTAAATTATTATGAAAATAAAATCACCCGTATAAAATCATTTTCCACCCATCGAATTATGTTTAAGCGTAGACTTGCGGTCAATGGAAGTTAAACTCTGTAATTTTTAAGTTTAAGGTATATGCCGAGTAGTATGCCAGAAAGAGATGCATTATCCATTGAATTTCATAAGCTGCTGAAGTATATGGCAAAACTTGTATTTTATCATACAAATCCACCAGGAGAGGCAAAAACAGTTCCCCTTGCCAATCCTTGTCATAGACGCGTAATTTTCTGTAAAATTTTTGCAAATTCATTTCGATATGGTATTTGAATCAGACTTTTATTCCGAAATAATCAGGTTGAAATCTCTTTATACGCATGCAGATTTGATCAACTATTGAATCAAAAATGTATGCCTAGAGACACTGGTCAAGTCAAGTAGAAGTTTTTTTGTCAATGGATCCCGTGTTCTCTACGTAATCCAACTTCGAAATGATCTTTTTAATTAGCCCCTCAATTTTTCATTTTCAAATATGAATTAAAGGTCTTTCGTCTTGAAATTCCAATTTTTTTCTGAAACGGTTCATCCACTTTGCAAGCGTTGGAATAGAAATGTCATTTTCTATCATGCTTCATTTCATTTCCCGACGAAAACTCTCCTTCATTCCCTGATCTTACTACAAATAATTATGTCTATAAATGTTTTTTGTTAGAAGTTACTTGCTCTAAACTTCACTCCAAGCGTCTAAAAGCATCTGCGTTTCTATACATTTCTTTAGAATTTAATATCTGTTATGTTTGTTGAATTTCCAAACAAACCAAAAGCGAAAACAGTAGAAGAACCAGTATTATTCAAAAAGTTTGTCGAAATTCAGTATTTCTATGGAGAATATACTAGATCCGGCGGCAGTATAGCATGGAAGGTTCTATCACTACTTCAAATTCAGCCATTGTAAGTTTCTTTTTTTCTTGCCGTTGAAACTGTGAACAGGGTGTGTTCCTATAAAGTTGAAAATGATATCATCTTTCGAATAGTTTCACCAAGTTTGCTGTAAGCAGTAGGCTAGAGGAAATAACGTCTGCAACGACTTTTCCTCTGGAGTTTACGGCTGATGAGCCCCAAAAGGAACTTCAAGAGTTAAAATCTTCTGTCGGTACTACCATATAGGAGTTCAAATATTATATAGAATAGAGTATTTCGTTACCGTTAAAATGCAGATATTTTCATAGAAAACATAGATATGTATTTTGAACCCATTACTAACTTCTGTAGCAATAGCGACAATATTCGACAATATATTTAAATTTATTGGGGTATTTTTTCTATAATCGAGACACAGATGCCTTGTTTACAAGATCTATTATGTCTGCGATTGAGAAAGTAGCCTTTATAATTATTTGGAGAGGGAGAAATCACAAATTGGAGCAGAAGCTCGGCCGAAAATCGCTTCAGCGATTACAAAGCACCAATTATATATATACTTTCAGTTTCTGAAGTTTAAATCAACTCGTAATTACACCAGTAACCATCGATATTCTATTGTAACACAGACATTTTAATGAATAAGGTTGGTGTGTCCTTTTTTATTAAGATTTGTATATATTTATTAAACTAAAAGCAAAATGAACGCCAAGCGGTATGGTCTATGAGCTATGAAAATATCCTTCACCTGATGCTTCCAATGGAGTGGAAGACCTTCTCTGCTTCTACCGGCGGATACTGCACCGAGTATTTTCAAAGCTGGAGCGATTTCATTCATTCGGACGACATGATCTAGCCAATGAGCTAAGGATCATAAATCGTTCGCAAAACATTTCTCTAGATGACTTCCAGTACCTACTCACCGCATATCAATGACGTTTGGGCTTTTTCACCATATTGTAGGACGTGAATGATGAGTTTGGTATTTGTTCGTCGAGAGAAGACTTTACTTTTCAATTGCCTACTGCGTCCAGTGATTCTGTCCTGGATTACAAGGTTGACATTATTATTGGTGTTAAAGCTGGTTTCACTGTCTGAAATCTCGTTTGGTATCGATTGGCTCAGAGAGATCCTTCCCAATTCTGAATTCTCTTAAGTTAAGTTTTGCAGGATTGTTAATTTAAGATATAGCAACGTAGAGGCAGATCTTTACAGCATTGAAATCGATGAAAAGGTAGTGTGTATCGATAAATTCCTCACAGGTCTTTTTCAAAGTTGTTTGCATGGTGAATATCTAATCAATGATGGATTTACCAGATCTATGAACACACTGATAAACTCCAATAAGTTTGTTAAAGGTAAGCTTTAGTCTTTCACACAATACGCCCAGAAGGTTCTTATATGTTTGACGCAGATTGTAAGTACCCCCTGTTTATGGATTGTGCAGAGCATACTGAAGTTCCAATTGCCGAGCATTCTTGCATCAAGCCATACTTTGGAAAGAAGTTGTCAGCTCTTTACCGCCATATTTAAATTGATATGCCAGGAAGCCACTTTGGTGTTTTTTAACTGGGAATGTGCTATTCATAATCGGCCAATGGAACGTCATTTTCATAGTCATCGATTGGGGTTTCGGGATCACCATCTGAGGGTGGTTTGTGTTTTTACTTCCATTCAGAAGTCCAGAAATATGCTCCCTCCATTCCAAGCATGATCAAGACATCAGTCACTAGAACTCCACATTGGATTCTGTTTGGGTATGCTCCTGTCTTGTAACCATCTGTAAGTCTTCTTATCTTTTCATAGCATAACCCTTCTTGGCCAGCTTCTCAAGCTCTTCATTCTCACGCATTTCGGCTTTATTCTTTTTTTATACGCAAAGGTGTCTTGCTTCCCTTTTCAGCTCACGATATCTATCCCACCAAACACATTTTGTGGTCCATCGCAAGATTGTGAGGTAGACAGTCTATTTTCTCTCCACTGCGACACGCCAGTCCTCATCGTACCAGCTGTTATTGCAACCTTTACCAAATTCAATAGTTTCGTTTGCAGCTGTACGTATGGACTTTAAATGACATCCCACAGTTCCCGTATACCGAGTTGCTGATAAATGCTTTCAGAGAGCAGGGGTGCAAGTTGAGTAGAAAACCGCCCATTTTAGCATTAAAATCGCCAAGCACGATATTCACATCGTAACGGTGGCAGCGCTCATAAAAGGCATCTTTGGCCAAATCGTCCTTCTCTTCCGCTTTGATGTGGATTGTGACGAGACGCTCATCCAACAGGGTGATTGCCAGTACTCGTCGACGGAGTCTCTCTCCCACTCCAAATCCGACACCAGATTTGCGATCCTTTATATAGTCGCTGCAGTAAATAAACAATAACCTACTCGCTTTCGACCTTGTACCGTCCATCGCACTTCTTAGACGGCCAGTCAGCCTTTTGTCTTACAAAGACATCAACCACCTGGCGGCGGCACATTCCTTAAATCGTTTGCGAGGGTCGTTAACAAAAAGGCGGTATCTCATCCGATGCATTGTAAATTTTTTCATTGAAGCTGGTTTCTACGTGGCGGGTCCCAAACCGAACGCACAACCCTGCTAGGCGAGTAAGTTTGAACTTTTTATACATTTATAATAGCGAGCCGTTTGCTTCAAGACCGACGCCCGCTCGCAGCCGCACCTCTGGTGAACAGACGCTGCAATTAGACTTCAACCCCATCAGCCACTAAAGTGAATAAGACGGAGTGACTCCACTGAGCTGCCTCTCTCATTAGCCATGACCCAGGGTCCGACACGGATTGGTTACCGCATCTTGCACAAGGGTTGCACCCGACGTGAACGCAAGAGTATGAATTGAGCATAGCACCGCAACTGTAACAGCATACCCAGAAGCTTGAGTAAACCCCATTACACCCCATTATTAATATGCATCATCGAAATCGGAAAACTTCATAATTTAGCCCAAACAAATTATTTTTCAGATATGGGGTTTAAAATTTTATCATCAAATGAAATACCATACATTTGGTAAGTTCATGAAAGGTATAAAGACCTCGGTATGACCAAAGACAGCTCTTCTGTTAGTTTTGTTTCGGTTATTAAAGTAAAGTTTTGAATATATAACAAATTTACAACTTATTATATAGCGAATTTTTATTGTTTTTTTATAAATAACTAAGTATGAATCTACGTATGTATACTATATTATTAAATGTACGCATATAAACATTAGGGGATTCATTATTTAGTCGACAAGCTTAACACAATACCGGTAAGTGTGGTGTGGAAGGCAAATCAAAAATATTCCCTTTGCATATCAAGCAAATGTTAAGTTATTTAAACTATTATCTGGAAAAGTATATGTATGTACCTACCTATATCTATAATGTCAAAACTGACTAAAATTTTACAAAAAATATACGCCAACTTGGTACATGACCAATACCTTAATGTAAATATACATATATGTATGTCTATATGTGCAAATGTTTCCTGGAATTCGTAATCAAATACAGAACATAAAACAAGTACTCAACTATAACAATTTACAACAAGGAAAATATACAATAGTATGACCATAGGGCTCACAATATAGTTCATGTATTCAATAAAATTTTATGAAAATCTCAACAAAATATGCAAACTAACATATCATTTTTCAATGGTATTTACATTTGTAAACAAACAAACATACTGGAATACATACTGATGATCATCCATAAGTGGACGAAAAAATGCAGAACTTTCACAGCATTGGTTAACAGCAATCAATGGTAGTCAAGGCAATATTTATTTACCCATTTTATGAGGCTGACAAAATTGTGTATTTATTTATTAAATTACAAGAAAATATGTATATACATTTATTTATGTAAATATATTGGTATGACTGTTAGAGCCGGTTCATTTAAGCCCTTCATTATCATGAAATATTTCATTAACATTGGTCCAAACTAAACATGTATCAATTTTCTACCACTTGTCGCTGATCCACTTCCGAGAGCGAAAGTATTGTATTGCATATGTTTATCTAAGTAAAATGCTACGTACATACATATGTACAGATATTGGCTGCAATAGCTATGTTACCTCTCAAATTAGTCAAGAGGAAACAATCGTTGAAAACAGTCTCCAAGACAGAATTGACGGACAGAAACGTTTTGTTGTGCTTTTGATGGGTTTGGCAAAGAATGACATTTACCATGAGCGGCTCTCCTACGGCCAAGCGCTTAACTCATACCGTCTGAAGGACAGACAGGCCCAGCTTTGGCCAACAGACCAGACCACACACCCCTTAGAGTTTGGGCTACGTACCAAGTGATTACTATCTTTTCCTGTCTATCGCGAATGATTTGGTTGGTGGAGAATTTTCCTCAAGAGAAGCATGTGAAAATCGATAGTGCCGATGGGCCCAAGGGTTTCTATGAAAGAAAATTAATGACATTACCTTAAAAATTTCAAAATATCATCGAGCAAAACAATGCATATTTGACATATATTTTATATTTCTAACTATGGTAAATGAATTCTTCAATTTACTAGACTAGTAAGTATATACCTTTTTGTTGAACCTGACTTTTATTACAACACAAACCTATTGGTTCTTTCGCTTACTTTTTGTCTTAATAAAAACGCATTCTTTATTCATTCGACTCGAAGAAGTCGCAAGGGGTTAAATCACAAGATCTCGGTGACCGATTGCGATCACGAGAGATAACACGGTTCAAAAAGTTTTCTCTGAAAAGATAGTGATACTTCGTTGCTTGTGTGGTAAACGTTCTCCAGATCAATACCATCCAATTCCGGTCATAAAAAAATCATTAATCTTCTCTCGACAGCGCAGTCCATTCACCGTAACTGTTGCTCCAGTCTCACTTACAAAAAAGTAAGGTCCAATGACCTCCCACCAAATAGTTACATATTGACCGTGGCTTTTCAATAATAAATTTTGGGTTTTCTAAGTCCTAGATTGTCTTGCAGTCTTGCTTATTGACGTAGCCAACGTTCATGGAATTTTTACTACCGACGATCTGTCTTTAGATAACTATAATTTGGGACAAGTGGGTGACCATTTGCTGATTTGGGTAACATTATAGATTATAAACTGATGTTCACCCTTCAAATTATTGACAGTTCACAAACCCATGCCTTTGGAATTCGTGAAACGATGGTAAAAGAAATACAAGGATCCTATGTTCCTAAAACTTTGTTCAGATTATAAGTAAGGCCTGTCTTGAAAGTATCAATTTCGTCGACTCTCAACTATTAATTAATAGCTTTATAAATGCTTAAAATAAATTACTTATTTAAATTCATTTACAGTCCTTGTCGTTAAGGGCATATCTGTCGAAGGAACTATTGGATTAAAAAAAAAAACTTCTGCTCATCATGACTCGGTGTGCCGCAGGTCGGAAAGTATTTAAGAATAATTTAAGAATAAAATTTTTAAATATTGTTTAAAATAGTTATTTTCTGAAAGAAGAATTCAAAAAAATAATAACAAAATCCAACTAAGTGGAGGGTTTTTTGCACTTTATTTGCTGAGACAGAGCAAGGCACACACTTTTTGTAGAAAAACTATAGTTAAAATTCGAAGAAATAGACACACCCTAATAAACAGGCATACGCTTTCATATACAGATAATAGTATGAATATTTGTCAAGAAATGTGGTTCATAATATTCGCATGACTACATTTTTTATTAGATTTGTTAAAGCTAGAACCACACAATTAAAACACATACCATAAATTAAATCCTACCCACTTTTGTGTAACTGTTGTTCGCAGTATGACCTGGTTGATCTTCTTTATTTATTCTTGTGCTAAAACTCAGCATATGCTTAGACTTTCATTGCATTCTTCTCATTGCCTTAAGCCTCTCTCTCGCACACTCTTTGAAAGGTATTAGTTTCTATTCCCATTTATGTACGGTGCTTGTAATAAAAATTCTATAAATTTTAAATTTCTTTCCATTGTTTACAGTTATCTATATACATATGTATGTAGATATGATACTTATCGTGTAACCCATTTTGTGGTTTCAAAAGTTCAGGGCTGTATTGTGACTTTTGTCAAACTTAACTGTTAAACAAAACATGTTTTTTTGGTTAAACGTCAAAAAGGTTATGAAAATAGATCGCTGAACAACCGCACAATGCGTTTAAATCTTTCAAATCTATTAATAAAATTGTGATTCAGTCATGGCCACGTTTCGTGCTTTAAGAGGGCATTATGGTGCACATTATCATCCAACAACTCAAGCAATTGGTAAAACTTTAAAGGCATTTTAAAAGACTGTTATCGCTGTTTTGCTCGTTCCATCTCAAAAATCGCTGCTGTAAGCCAAAATGTAGCCGAAGACCCGAGACTCTTTATTTATCGACTTTCTCGCAAGCTAAGTCTTTCTTACTGCACTTTATGGCGTCTTTTATACTTGGACTTACACCTACATATATCCATATAGTGTGCAACTTACATAACAACTGAAGCCCCGTACATATGTCGATTGAGCAATAAGCAGTAGACGGCGTTTTTCGAACAAAATGTGCTTCACCGACGAGTCACATTTCTCACTAGACGAATACTAACCTAACTATCTGCTGAGCTCTTTGGTCCGGAGGTGTGATTAAAACGTACTTCTTTGAAAACGACAACGGCCATACTCTCACTGTCAATGCGGAGTGATATGCTCATGCAATTTGACCCCGTTCGAACTTTTTGGTAGACTACGCACCAGATTGTATTTTTGGGGTTAAAACTTTAACTCTTGAGCACTTGAAAGCCAAGATTCATCAAGATATGGCTGAGATACCACCCATTATGTGCAAAAAGTGATCGAAAATTTCATCAAACGGATCAAAGTTGGTCGTTTAAATCATCAAGTGTTCAACATATAGTAAGCCAAGGTTCAAACTTATAATAAAAGAGGAATTAAAAAAAAAAAATATTTTAAATGTATTTATTTTCGAAACCGCACAAGAGATGATCCTGCATAAATATGGTAACTGAGTTTTCATTCAATATCTCTTCATTCATTGTCCACTGCATCATTTTCTATTTTCGTTAATGTCCGTTTGCGTTTGTAGTTGATTTATTTCTGACTTTTTCATTGCTGTCCAAAAAATTGATATCCAATTTCAGTTTCATTGACATTTTTGCAAGACACTTCGGTTGAAGTAAAATAGGATATTTGCATTGTTTTATTGCCTTGCAATTGAATTGCAGCTGAAAAATAATGACATTTTCTGTTGTATGAAATTTTATTGTGTAAATCAGTTATCATATTTTATGAGATTTATTGTTTTTGCCCAAAAATTCAAAGGAAATGCATTTTTTTCACACAAATTGAAGTTTACAATTAAGTATTATGTAAATAATAATAAATATATCAACTACATGAAAAGCAAACATACTGATAGTACATACCTATCATACATATGTATGTAAAAAATACTAAAAAAAATACAGCAACATAAATGAAAAAATTATGACAATTATGAAAAAAATAATAGTTTTAGCTTCGTTATGGAAATTTTGGTGAAACTCCACCGTAATCACGGAGGATCACGGGTTTCATGCCTCATACAAATCTGTCAAAAATTGTTGGAAAAAAAAATCGAGACACGCATCACTAGAGTGGGAGCACGGCCGAAAATTGCTTCTGCAACTGTAAAACTATTCGTACTTCTCCTCGTTTATTTTGCGCCAGTTGAAAATAGCAATTGAAATCAGGTCGTTCTCCTTCTAATACTTCCAATGGATTGGATATCGTAGTCTTCCTCTTCCTCTGATTTCACCAGCGGGTACTGTATCGAATATGTTCCAAGCTCAAAGACCCTCAAGTTCGACTTATCGGATGTCAACATCGGTCACGCTTCTACAACATATATCAGTACGGGAATGTTTTTATATATTTATTGGAAAGAAACAATGTACCAAATTTCCAGTGAACAGTGAGTGCGTTTTTTTGAAATAAGTTAGTCCGGTGAGAAGACTTTTTCAAAACCATGCTCAAATCCAGCTGAACACCGAAATCAATCGAACTGGTTTCTGAGCTTGCTCTGAGGCAAACTAGTTCTCAACTAAACGGAGCAGTATTTTAATTAGTACAGATAAATTGGCATTTAACTAGTATGAATCTTATGCATGAGCTGACAATTGACAGTTCGTAAAAATATAAACTAGTTAGATTCTAGGTGACAACTAGTATTTTTCTCTGCAAGGTATTTGTTTGATTACAGGAGATATTTCGTTTTATCCTCATTTTCTACCAGACCCATTCGCTTCGCTTCTTTATTAAGTCTGGAGAAAGCAAATTCATCGGCATACGCCAGCAGTGGTACTCTCTTTTAGAAGACAGTATTTAGCTAATTAACTCTGTACATCTTATTATCTTCTCCAGTATCAAATTGAATAAATTGCACAATAAATAGTCACTCTAACTGAAACCTGGTATCCAACGGCTCGGAGAGGATCCTCTCAATTCTAACAGCGCTTCTGGTGTTGCTCTTCCGTACGTTGCTCAGCATTTAGAAAATGTAGCTCAATCGATAAATTCAATGAGGTTGAGTTTTGACATTGTGAATCCACAGGACTCTGTACCGATGAGAGCGTGTACGCGTTCAACTAATGATTAGACTTGTATGTCGCCTTCATCCAAATCAGGCATTGTTGCTATATTGTCTGTTGCCAGATACCTCGGTAGCTAGCCTTTGTGCTAGGCGCATACAATATTATTTCATCCACAAAATATTCCCACTGAAACCATGTATATTTTAGGTATAATACTCCATGCAACTTCTTTTGCCCACTCGTAGATCATCTTCTTTGCTTTCAATTATGTGTATGCGGCAGTTTATGAGCTGACGCAAGCTGTGCTCCTCTCGGGTAGTCCAACAAGAACACAAGTAGTTTTAAATGACCATAATTCTTACACATTTCATTTGAAGTTCGTCGTAGAAAACCTGCCAAATGTGTTACTACTTGACTTGCCCACCTGCTCTCTGAGAGCACTCATCAACAACCATGGGAACTATGGGACAGTATATTAACCTGCTCACGTATGTGTTACCGTTGAAGAAACAATTTGTTTTCGACATTACCGCATTTAAAAGCTGGTACAATGAGGATTGCCATGCTGCAGCGGATAGAAAAAAGACTGCTTACCTTCCAACGTTGCGATCGACCACAACGTGACGCATTTGCAAAGAAAGTTGTCAGTTTAGACTATGAATTCGTAGATAATTTCGTCTATTTTGGAACCGGCGGAAACACCAACAACAATGTCAGTCGAGGAATCTAACACAAAATCATTATTGTCAACAAACCATACTTTGGACTGGGTAGCCATTGAAAGACAAAATCCGGAATTAAAATCATTAAATTCTTATTCTAAATTTTTGTTTTTACATCTCCCGCCTCCGGTCTACTTGCTCACAACATCATTAATTTTCTATCAAGAATTTTTACAAGATATATACTTTCTCAGCATTTCTCATCGTAAGTAGAAAAGCCAATACAAATATGTTTTTATTAGCAATTCTATAAATGAAAGCTCAAATATTGTCAATCAACATAACTTCAACATAGATATACATATAGGTATGTACGAGTATGCATATGTACATTCGATACAAAATTGCTTAGCAGTTGCCAGGCGCCAATTATAAAGTATTCACATACATACCAGGTGTGATAGTTGAAATTTGCCGGTTTTTCGATAAAGAAAACAATTAATTTTCAGAGGCACCTCAAAATTTTTTTATTCAAAGTATTGACCATTGGTTTCTACACATTTCGCCCATCTCTCAGGCAAATTATGGATACCAATCCAAAAAAACTTTTTCTCTTTCGAGGCAAGCCATTCGACGAGCCATTTTTCGACTTATTTAAAATTAGCGAAGCACTGCTCTGCAAGGGAGTGTCCCATCGATGCGAAAAGGTGATAGTCGGACGGGGCGAGGTCTGGAAAGTACGGTGGGTGTGATAATATTTCCCAATTAAGTGTTTTTAATGTGTCTTTCACCAGTTTACCGGTATGAGACGGCGCGTTGTCATGTTGCAAGATAACTTTGCCATATCTTCGGGCCCATTCCGACCGTTTTTCGATCAATGCATGATTCAAATTGATCATTTGTTGTCGGTAGCGATCCGTGTTCACCGTTTCTCCAGGTTTTAACAACTCGTAGTACACCACACCACACTGGTCCCACCAAACACAGAGCATTGTCTTACAGCCAAAGCGATTTGGCCTTGCAGTCGATGGGCCAGCTTCACCAGGGGAAAACCATAATTTTTTTTCGCTTCGGGTTCTCAGAATAAATCCAATTCTGCCAATTTTTGTTGCGATTGGATTGGATCAACATCCAATAACGCCTGCAATTCCTCGTCTTCGAACTTTTTCGCTGCACCAGGATGTTCATTGTCTGTCAAATCGAAATCTCCACTTTTAAATTGACGAAACCATGTCTCACATGTTCTAATCACTGGATCTTGTTCACATACATATTGCTAGCGACATCTACTAGTAAAACCGGCACACTGCAACAAACACACCTGGTACGTTGTACACGAGTATATCAGGTGTAGTAAAAAGAGGTGCATTATTTTTGCATAATATTGAATGGTTCAATTTTTTACTTTTCGTATCCAGCCTTATTCAAACGGTTTTCTGTTCAATCTTTAACTCTTGATCAATCGAAACAGTGTTTACATGACGGTCGGACTCGGCAATGTCCATGATTTGGTCTTCCACTCCGTGAAGCATCTTTATCGATGAAGAACCGTAAAATATAGCGTCTTTTCTTTTTGCTAGTGACGCACGCTCACAACACGAGATACTGATAAATAACGCTATCTATTGGAAAAAGAATGGATCTCTTTTTGCTATACCTAATATATGGTTTTATGCATAAGTGGTTGTCGGTAATAACACTTATGTACAACGTACAAGAGCATTTGGCGTAGGATCAGTTCAAGATAAACAATATCTCGCTCGAAAATATTCCCATATTTTGCTACGAATTGTGTTTTTTTCTTGATTAACTTAATTGATTAAATAAAAAATCTAAAATCAAAATTAATTTCGAAAAATGATTTCGCAAAAACGAAGTAAGTATTTGGTAAATTGGCAAGACCCTTCTAAATCTCCAACAATAATCTGATAGTTGGACTATAATCCCCTTGATAACGCTTTGACATTAAGGAAATCTTAGCATTAAGTGTCTCATCTTATTGGGAAGAACTCCAAATGAGATTACAGCATATGTATTTTTAATGTACGCAACGCTAATCACTCTGCTTTGCGCGCCGCTATGTTTATACCTATAGCATTATATGTTCATTTATTAATTTCTTAAATGTCAGACTAATTTTCCTGGTCATTCAATTCTTCTTCGAAGGTCGTATCCTTTATCAATTGCCGCATTTACCACTGTATCCGTACATATATACATACCTACATATGTACAGCCTTGGCCAAAAGAATTAGGCACCCCACTAAAATACAAGTATTCTCAAATGTGGCTATCAAAGGTACCACTTCTTTTTGTAAATGTCTTACATGGGTGTTTAACTGTTGGTTAAACGAATAAATTGTGTAATATTAAAAGTCATAGCACTCTGGGTAAGCTAAACCTAAAAATTGCCATTTTAAAGAAATTCATAAAATATTTTCGCATTTAAAATTTGAAAGTGAAAGTGTAAATTACAATTACCATAGTGAAAAGTTACCAATCTTATAAAAACAGTTTATATTTACCGAATTGCTTAAAAAAAATTAAATTAGTTACGATGATAGAGTTAGAATTCAAGTCCTTAGTGAAGAAGGTAAGTCTCAGGTTGGTGCTATCAGGCGATTTGTGGAGACGTAATTCCACAATAATAAATCAAAAAGTGGAAGAAAGTGTCTAACCAGTAAACGAGAAGACCGAATACTTATACGCGAGTCTCTCAAGGATCACAAAAAATCTTCTTTTGCCCTTGCAGATGAATTTAGAAAACCAGTTAGTGCTCGAACAGCTAGAAGAAGACTTCCGGAAGCAGGTTTAAAAGGATGTAAAGCCCAAAAGAAGTCGTGGCTCTCAGAAAAGAATAGGAAAAATCGTTTGGAATGGGCTCACCGATACCAACATTTCATGGAAGAAGATTGGTCGAATGTTCTGTGGTCTGATAAATCAAACTTCGAGGTAAGCTTAGTTAAGATTGTCTTAAAGTATTAACAGACATAGCTTCTTACCCTAGAGCAATTTTGAAGACATATGGTAATACAAATCTTATGAAAACATTATTTTTTCTTTGCTACAGATATTTGGAACGCCTGGTATGACGTTCGCGAGGCCACGGGTTGGGGAAGAATATCATCCAGATTGCGTGGTGCCCACTGTTAAGCATGGAGGAGGCAGCATAATGATCTGGGGCTGCATGGCTGCTGATGGTGTCGGCGAAATGTTCGTTTGCGAAGGTCGCATGGACTTCTTTTGTCTTCGTTAACGCGCATTTTCGGCGATACTAATTTAAGCGGGGTTCAATTTCAGCAAGACAATGCTCCTTGTCACAAATTAGCGACTACGATGCGTTGGTTTAGAGATAACAACATTGTTTTGTTAGATTGGCCTGCACAGTCTTCAGATTTTAATGCCATTGAGCACATGTGGGCTATTTTAAAACGCAAGATTAAGGAACACAGTATAAAATCAAAAACTGCCGCTATAAGTGCGGACGAATGAGCAAAGCTTGTACGCAGCATGCCTAAGAGAATTGCTGCCTTTATTAAAACGAAGGGTGGACCTATTAAATATTAATGGTATTATCACTAATTTATTGTTTTTTCACTGTTTTACTAATAAAACTTCATTACTTCATTTGTTAAAACAAAAAACTCAGTAATTAGTGGGGTGCATAATACTTTTGGCCAAGGCTGTATATATAATTGGCCCTTTGTAACCGCTGAAGCGGTTTTCCACCGAGCTCCTCCTTCAATTTGAAGTTTTGCGTCTCGACGTTTTTCCAACAAATGGAGCGACCTACAGTTTATACTAAGCCGCGTCCAAACGCCTGATGGTTTTTTTATGAGGAGCTTTCATGTCAGAAATACACTCGGAGGGGTTGACATTCCCTCCTGAGGGACGACCGCAATTAGAAAATTTTACTTATATATTTTTTTTAATTAGTTTTCTATAACTTTTAGATGTTGGTCATGCCAGGATATGAACCCGGGCCTTCTGAACGGCAGTACACAATGCTAACCACTCGGCTACTGCGGCCGCCCATATATGCATTCGAAATTTATATAGTTATCCATTTCGTGATTTCAAAAAGACAGCACTGTCAAACCTAACTATCAAACTATCTAAATATGTATGTTTTCTTTTAGTTAAAAGTCAGGTATTTATGATTAAAATTGTTAAAATCTACTACAAAAATGGCGATTCAAATCTGACCACGTTTCGTGCTTTAAGAGAAGATTATGTTGCACATCCAACTATATCCTCAAACAACTGTTAAAATTTTAGAGAACTTTGAAGAGACTGGATCGTTTAGAGGTATTGTAAGGCTGTGTCTCATCATTTTGCTCGTTCCAGCCGAAGACCCGAACGTGTATATTTATCGACGTTTTCAAGAGCTGAGATTTTCTTATAGCACATTATGGCGTATTTTGTACTTGGACAACAACTAAAACAAGTACAAGTGATTTTTCGTACAAAATATTCTTCAGTGACGAGGCACTTTTCGCTCTCGGATATTACGTAAATATTCTAAATTGTCATGCTTTGGGCTATAAGAATCCTTAAATTGTTGAAGAGAGGCCAACTCACCTGAAGAAAATTTACTGTCTGGTGCGCTCTTTGGATCGCAGGCGGCAATTAAGGAACACAACTTGGATACTATAGGTTTGCAACAAGATGGCGTCACATACCACACAACATAAGCGAATATGGTTTTTGTGATCTCTTCTCTCTGTGGGACTTCTTTTTGTGCAGTTTTCCAAAAAACGGGTTTTAGGAAGATAAACACTTAACTCTTGAGCACTAGAAAGCCAAGCCAAGTTATGGCTGAGACACCGCCAAAAAATGGTCGAAAATTACCTCAAATGGATTGAAGTTTGGAAAAATTCGAGATGCGGTTATTTGAATAATGTAGTTTTTCACATAAAACACCGAGGCTCACGCTTTATCTTCAAAAATATTATTTTAAATGCATTTTATTTACGTTTAGTTTAGTTTCGAAACTGCAAAATGGACAACTCTATGGTATAGGTACCTGTGGAACACCTACCCATAGCCAAATAAAATACTCGGCATCGAATGGCATGTAGATAATCACTAATATGCCAACGAACTCAAGAATTCTCTAATCAAATCACAAGAATCACATACCAATAACAATAACGGTACTGATCACGAACGTTATTAGCCAAAATTGTGGCAGCAATGAGAAATGCGAAGCTAAAATTTTATGAAGAAATTGAAATGGAATGAAAATAATTTTTCGCTCAACAGTGCGTCCAATGCTGAAAATATGCGCACATTAAAAGCAAACAAAAAAAAAGAAGCTTATTATCTGGCAAGCGCAGACCGAAACAAAAATAAGGGCAGAGTTAAAATAAAAAAATTCAAAAGCATTTAAATGCGATGAATTAGAGAATGGCAAAGGAGCCAGAGGCAGCCATTGAATCGAAGTGAAATATTTCAGAAATTATTAAAAATCATTGTGAGAAGCAGCAGAGATTAGAGAATGTGTCTCAGCATCAGAGGGCATTCATGAATACGAGTATATGTGTATATGGATGTACCATATACACGGACTATATGCAGCCTTGAAATGTTAACGAAATTGTATATAATGTAAATTTGTAAATTGCAGCACTTAGTCGATTCATAATTTGAACATAAAATAAATATATGCTTATAAGCATGCGACAGACGGCAAGCAGGCTAACAGACAGGCATGTGCACAAGCTCACAAGCTCACAAGCTCACAGGCACACAAACACAAAATCCTACTGCCATGTGTATTGACATAAAAATGCGCTGAAGAGCCCGTTTTGCTAATCAGAGCAGCGGTGAAGCGCACAAGTGGATGTGAGTAGAGTCTAAAGTGCGCAGAATTGCCAACAAAATAAAGGACCAAAAACGAAAAAAATTTAATTCAACTTGTAACATTACACTCAAAAACAGCAATAACAACAACAAATCAATAGGCGATGAGCCCAGCGCAATCAGGCAGAAAAATGCTAAAATCACAGATATGTACGTCCGTACAAACGAGGCAGTAAGGCCGTTGGTTCGACGTCAAGGCAGACAAGGGCGCAATGGATGACAAGCTATCGGACGATCGGCTGAATGACAGCGCATGAAATGGATATTGAATTGCAAATAACTCGAGCTAAAGCCGGTTGACTCGCTATCATAACAGTAGTGCTGGTGGGCTGGTGGTGGGCTGTTGGCTTGGCGATAGATGAGTTGGCTATTCCCTGAAGATGATGAGCTGATTAAGGCACAATCGGATGGATGTTAGAAAAATCAGATAGCTGCTGTAGAATGGTTAAAAAAAAAAACAAAACATTTATGTAAAGGGTGAGTAAGAAAAATCAAATGAAAATATGAAACGGAAATGATGTAGCACTTATGAGTTGTATGTGTATGTATATGTATCTAACGAAATAAGAAAATATGAAGCTACACTAACAAAAAGGAGAAATATGTTGGATTTTTAGCTAAATCTTGGAAAAGACCCGTGAAAAAAAAATTGACGCGCACCACTTCTTCGCTGATTTTAAGCCGCCTTCGACAGCATGAGAGGGAGCTGTCTTTACGCCGCTATGTCTGGATTTTGTATAACCGCAAAACTTATACGGCTATGTAAACTAACCTTAAGCAACACTAAAAGCTCCGTCAGGATCGGGAAGGAGCTCTCCGAGCCGTTTGATATCAAACGAGGTTTCAGAGAGGGCGATTCTTTATCGTGTGGCTTCTTCAATTTATTACTCCCACGTCACTGTTGACAGTCATAATCTTGAAGTCTTAGAAAACTTCGTATTGCTTGGAACCAGTATTAACACCAAAAGCAATCTAAGTCTTGAAATCCAACGCAGAATCTTTCTTGCCAACAGGTGTTACCTTGTAGTATGTATGTATGCTTAAAATCAAGATTTTGAAGACTGTTTTCAAAAGTAGATTTATAGGCTTAAGAATTGCATTGAAATCAATGGCGATTATGTAAAGAAGATAGAAAAGGATAAAGATTACTAATAAATACAAAACGATTCCTTTTTTAGTTTTTCTGGTCAACTTACCGAACTTTAGTTAATCCCCTTGTTACTATTTCTTTTCGTTTAACATTATTGTCAAAAAGCATGGATCCCAATGCTACGTTTGGCTTCCTTCGAAGCATTCGTGCTGACATTTAAACACTTCAACCATACGTAGCTAGGTCAAAAAACTTAATATTTTGTATTGGATGTTTCTTAATTGGGTTATTTGATCAAAACCTTCAAGTATCATTTTGATATTAAGTTCTCCATCAGTGTGACTGTGGTTTTAAGGCTACAATTATACCCACAGTTTTGAGTTTAAAGTCATCAAAGCAAATTTCTCAGAATCTCAGAATCACCACCGCAGCAGCGATATACTCAAAAGGTAACTCGAAAAGTCTACATTAGCAGTGCTTCGACTTTGATGGCATGAAAATGCTGACCTTACTGCACTTCTCTTTTACTAAATCAGCGGCATCTATGGATGTACATAGCTTTGTCTCATTACTAATACCCGTATTACCTGCTGCATTTTACAAGATTTTCTTTATTATCAGCATATAATATAGATCTGTGTATGTATCTGGCAAAATTTCAAATTGTCTTCTCGCGGGTAAGCCACAAAAATTATTCGTTTGGAAATGCTTAATAAAAAATATGTATGTAAAAATATTTTTCTATCATTTTGCCTTTATTGGAATGTCTCAACATTTCAGTTAATGATGATATAACATATGATTTCCATTTCGATTGTGGCAGTACTGCCGACTTCAATTTCGTGTTTCATGCCATGAAACGTCTCTGGATAGTTAACGTAAAACTGGTTCTCCAACAAAAATAGCTCAACGATGTCGAATCGCAGCTACTACGCACCACAGCACACAAAAGATCGATGGTAACTTTAGCTATGTGACACGCAGCGCCATCCTGTTTTTCCAAAACATCAGAAAAACGGACGAATTATGGCACCGGTCCATATATCGCACCGAACAGTCAGTCGTTGAGCATACATTGGATTTTCCATGTTCTGAACCCCAAACGCGGCAGTTCTACTTGTTATTGTAACCGCCAAGGTGGAAATGGCCTTAATCGGGAAATATAGTTTTTTATCTTCTATCATTATATCTTAATATACAATAACAATTAGATCGGTCGTCTGGTGCATTGCAGCGCAGAGGAGAGAAGACTTACACGACGGTATGGAAATTTTGTTACAAATGCTCTCAAAAGTAAATGATACCTATACACGGAGTACCTAAAAAAGACTTCACCAGTGACCAACAATCGAATTCCAGCATTAGCTAAACTGGGCCTGATCAAATCGGAAGTGTTGCGTTTTCACGAACTGTTCGATGATGTGTACTGAGCGCAAATTTACCTAGAAGAAAAGCGTAAAACAGCAAATTTTAGCAAAAGAAAGACTATGCATTATTTTATACCATAATACGCGGATCAGAGGGAGAAAAAATGGCGTAATATTCTTTGGATCGATGAAACAATGATAAATTTGTTTGATAACGATGAGCGTAAAGAAAGGAAACGCATTTCATGTTAGATTTACGATTTACGTATGGGGCTGTTTTTTCTGGCAAGGTGTAGGTCCGATACATCGGACTGAGGGGATAATGGTACATTCGTCCTTAGGAATGGGCTGGAAACTATAATGCTACCATATGTCGAGGATAATATGTCGATGTTATGGAAATTTCAGCAAGATAACAATCCGAAACATCGTCACGGTATGTGAAATCATCGAGAACCTCTGGGTACAACTTAAAAGAGGAATTTTAAAAACCTTTTTCTAAAATAAAACATAGCTATGGAAAAAAATTTAGAACGTTTGATAAGACACTCCTGTTGAAACTTGTCGAAAATTGAAAAAATCGAAAGAGTTATTAACCAATTTCTAACTAATTTAGTGAAATTTGGGTCAAAATAGCTTTTCAATATTAAAACCAATTTTGGCCAACTGAAATATGTGAATTTTACAAATTAACTAAAAGATAAGTTTTTTTAATAACTTATAAGTAAATTATTTTTTTTATAGCTCTGAATTATGATTACGTTGTTAAAAACATAAACATTTGAAAAATAGTGGGAAACAAATGAAAGGCAAGTAATTTTGAAACAAAAATATAGCCACTCCTATTATTTTGTCCAGCTGTGTACGTGTATGTCACTGAAAAAGTTGATCCACAAATTACTTGGTAGGTGCACGAATTTCTTGCGTAATTTTCTTGCAGTTCTGGCAACGTGGATTTACAGAATTACCAAGTACAACTGGCTTCAACTTGTTTTTCCCTCTAAACTACGCTGTTCTATATTTTTTAGTTGGCCAATCGATTTCCGCGAATGCCTTCCTTAAAATCTCAGGTTTCTATGTAATTTTCATAGATGCATTCAAGGATTTTATATCCTTTGTGCCATTTTTTTTAACATTTGTTACCCATAGAACTTGAAAAGTTCCAAGAAAACTCAACGTTTTCGCGCCAAATTTTGTTCAGCGACGAGGGCCATTTGGGACAAAGAGCAACCTGAAGAGATTCAAGGGTTGCCATTTCATACAGAAAAAACGACGGTTTGGTGGGGTTAATAGGCCGGTGGAATCATCGGTCCATATTTCTTCAAAACTGATGCCATTTTTGCCTTTTTATTTACCCTATTCTACACTACATCCGTTGCCACAAAAGCGAGGAAAGTAAAACAAGAAAAAAGATCAACCAGTCAGTAAGCAAAGGCTTTTTCCGGAAATTACAGCGAATAGACGATGATTGTGGCAATGATGGCCTACAAGCTGTGAGTAGACTTGGAAAATTCCAACTAAGCTACACAGAGTGAAGTGAAAGAAGTTTTTTCAGCCTTTTTTTCAAAAAGAAATAAGCAAATATGTTTGTATGTATTTTACACTAAAAATATTAAGTGCTGAAGAGCAGACACTTTCATGGGAAATCAATTGCTCATCCCCTTCCGTCAGCAAACTAAAGCCAAGCAAACTATTCGTATGTCTATACATATATACGTATACATAAACATTTCATTTTTTTCTGCAAGATTGCTATATTCCTTACAAACGATTTTGGTTGTTGTTTTTTTTTCTTGTTTGTTGCCTATACTTTTGCCATCAGTGATAATATCAATTGCAATTGCTTCATATTGGCACAGCTTCTTTCGCGCGCAAAGTGTAATTGGCAAATGGCAGTCATGAGCGGTGATTGCGCTTATGAGGTAACTACAGCAGTCGCAACAAAAGTAACAACAACAATAGTGATAACAAAATGCAGAAATGGCAATAATCGAAACAACAACAAGAAGAGTCCTTTGTATAGCAATATTAGCAACAATACGACGAGTATTTTTGGGGGGAAAAAAAAACAAAACAAATTAACCTTCATCCACTTGCCAGATGCTCTATAGCCTCGAAAGAATCAAAAATTGGTTATGAAATTTAAGAACGCCTAGTCAGCGTAGCGCCCACTTGCACAATACGATGGGATTAACAAGAGTTCGGTCAGTTAAAATTTGTTTTTGTTAAATCTAAAATACCAAACCCTTCTTTACTTTATTAGTCTTCCTTTCAAGTTTCAGAACGAACGTCGAAAATTTAGACGAGAAAACGCAAGATAACTGAGAATAGGTCAGACGAAATTCCACCACCAAAGCAAAGAGAAATTCGCCATGTGATTCCCCTGACTCTCTTCGGGTTTCAGCATAGTTTACAGCCAATACAAATATTCGGTGAATGCCAAATTGCATATGGAACGATTGCACCGTCTTTAAAGACAATTTCTAGGTGGTTCCGAAGATTTCAGAACGGTAATTTTTCCGTACAGGACGAGCCCCGAAAAGGTAAACCAAAATATTCCACTGATGACGTCGCTGTAACTCTGATGTAGTCAAGAATTGATAAAGACCCACGATTGATTTGATGATAGCGTGCTCTACGCAGCGCGGTGCTGTTGAATTTAATAATTTTTTATATATTTGTGTTGAGTTGATGCGATACCAGCCGTTGTTTAGGCAGCCAGGTAGGTAACGAAGTGACATCCTAGGTATCTACGTCGTATACTGCTTAGGTCTGGAAAGTGACAGAGGTAGGGCTCGAGTCTACTCTTCTTTGCAACTACGACAAAAATCATTCGAAAAGTATGCTACTTTCCGACCGTGAAGTCCCATTAAACAAAGTACAATTTGTATGCCCGTTGTTGAATTAATGGTGGGCCGGTCTAGGCGGATTATAACACTTTATCTGTTAACGTCCAGCACAAGCAGGTTCCTTCACCAAGTCATCAGGTTTTGGCTGTTTTGGTGAAAGCCAGCTTTAGTCTGAGTTTTGCTGTAGACAAGGGTACGCCTGCGATGTGTGTAGAATTTATTGTAGTTAAAGCGATTCCCTCTCTCGCTAACTCATACGCCATACAGGTCACCTAGACCACATCTTGCTAAAAGCTTCTGCATTTCAAAACCGCTTTTGACGTGATGAAGATTTCTGATCAGCTGATTTTATCGCGATCGCAATAATTTCTGCATTTGCATTTCCCACACATTCCTGTCCGCGATTCTTGTGGAGATGAGATTGTCAAAACAGTAAGTGGAGATAGCGTAGTCTGACTCCGCGGAAAACTTCACAGAAGACAATATGCGATACCTCCTTGAGCCGCGTCTAATCTAATAACATTGCAACTCGCCTTACAGTAAAAATCTATGGGAAGGAAATCAAGAAGAGTTTCCAGATAATAAAAATAACTGCCGACCGCTGAATTAAGTCAAGCGTGCTCCTGAAAGTGGTTTATTCGAGTGCTGGCCACCAGACAGTAAAACCGGAAAATAGAATGGATCTGACTACCTCTGTGTAAATCCAGTGAGCAATAAATCTTATGCTTTGCATGCGCAGAGTGCTGCGATAAATTTGGTAGACCTTTGCTCAAGTCAGCGTAGACTTCAAGGATTTCTTGATTCAGTAAATTTAAAAACTCATAGAAAACCAAAATGCCTAAGGAGAAGATTCATATTGATATTGTCGTTATCGACCACGTCGATTCTAGCAAGTCTACCACCATTGGTCATTTGTTCTACAAGTGCGGTGGTATCGACAAGCGTACGATAATCAAGCTCAGAAAATGGACAAGAGTTCTTTCAAGTATGTCTGGGTTTTGGATAAATTGAATGCCGAACGTGAGCGTGGTATCACCATATGGCGCTGGTACTGGTGAATTCAAAGGCAGTATCTCAAAGGACAGTTAGGCTCGTGAGAATGCTTTACTTGCATTAACTCCGCTTGTGAAATAATTGATCATTGGTGTCAACAAGATGAACTATTCTGAATCACCATACAGCGTGGCTCGTTATGAGGAAATCAAGAAGGGAGTTACTTCATACATTGTGGCGAGACATACGTACATCCACCGTCTCTCCCCCACCACAAATCCAACATCAAATTTGCTTCTTTATATGGCTAATATAGCATATTTCAAAGGACATACTCGCTTCCAGTCTTGTTCCTTCCATCGCACTTCTTGTACGGCCTTTATTACCACGAGGATATCAATCAGCTGAGCAGCGGTTCCTTCAAAATTAACCGTACATTTCAGATGTATGCCCTCAAATCGTGTTCTTTAAAATATTTACGGGGACGTCATCAGAGAAAAGCATCTCATCCGAGGTGTTATTGATTTGGAAGCTGGTTTCAATGTGGCGGGTCCAAATCCAGCACACAGCGTAATAAAAGTATCCATGGAAACCTTAATATATACATTCAATCAAAGGAGAGATTGAAGTCGTTACATAAAAATATGTATCAAAACTATACAATCGTCCAAACCCTTTAGCTATCAACTTGGACTCCGAAACAAGTGAAACACGCCTGAAGAGAAAGCTATTATATTTTAATTTAGTTTCCAGATTCAAATAGATTTCATAACTTATTGCGAGGCTTCTAATATTCAAAAAAAATTCAAATATCAGGTGTACAACTTTGCTTCTGCCGTTTTTTCCAAAATTAAAAGCTTTGTTGCGAAAAAGTGCTTACAGATATATTATTCAAAGTATTGTCCTTCGCTAGCGACAACTTTCTCCCATCTTTCCGGCAATTTTCGAAACACTCCTCGAAAAATGGAGTCCTCTTTTGACGCTATCCATGAAGCAATCCATTTTTCCAATTCTTCGAAGGATTGAAAATGTTGATCTGGCAGGCCGTGTGCTATCGAACGGAATAGGTGGAAGTCAGAAGGAGCGACATCTGGGGAATACAGCGGGTGGGGCAAGACTTCCCATTTCAGCGTTTCCAGGTACTTTTTGACCACTTTTGCGACGTGAGGCCGAGCATTGTCGTGTTGGAGGATGACTTTGTCATGTCGCTCTTGATATTGTGGCCGCTTTTCTTTTAGCGAGCGACTAAGGCGCATCAGTTGCGTTCGGTAGCGATCTCCTGTGATGGTTTCACCCGGTATTAAGAGCTCGTAGTAAATCACACCGAGCTGATCCCACCAAATACAAATCATAACCTTGGCGCCGTGAATATTCGGTTTTGCCTTCGACGAAGAAGCATGCCCGGGCTTTCCCCATGATTTTCTGCGTTTAGGATTATCGTATCGAACGCACATTTCATCACCGGCTACGATTCGATGTAAAAACCCCTTACTTCCTTTCCCTTTCCCTTTCCTTCTTTCTGAATCATGCCCAGGGCCTTGAGACGTTTTGAAATGGCTTGCTGACTCACTCCCAACGATTCGACAAGCTGTTCTTGGGTTTGGCACGAATCTTCATCAAGCAATGTTTCTAGTTCATCTTTGAAGGTTTTTCTCTTCCACAACCATGTTTGTCTTCGACATCGAAATCACCATTTTTAAAACGTTGAAACCACTCCCAACACGTTCTTTCACTCAGAGCAGCATCACCGTAAGTTTCTGAGAGCAAAAGATGTCTTATTTCATAACGAACTGTAAATGTAAAAATCTGGCACCTTTTATTCTTAACGTAATTTGAAGATAATAAATTATACTACTTTATAGTAAAATTAAATTAAATTAAACGTCGCCCAAGTGGTTATTGTTAAGCCACGGAATTTAAGAGAAACCCAAGTGTGTCTAGTAGTATAGGCAACACTGAAGTTATCAGCCGATTTGAAAATAGAGAGTGCAAAAGCAAGTAAGTAAGCAATACGCCGCTATTATACCGTTAGAAAATTCACATTGATCCCAAAACATTTCCGCCACCATTTCCCAAGCAACAACTACCACCTGGTGCTTTGCCACTTCTTCTTATCGCATCATCGCCAATAACGCGTCAAACAGGTAGGCAAGTGCAGAGAGGGTGGAGTAAAGTAAAAAAACATAAACGGTTGGCAGCCACTATAGAATTTGTTTTTTTTTTTTATCATTTCACCTTTTTATTTGTTATTATTTCCATTATATTCGTTTTTATTCCACTTTATTACAGGCGCTGATGATGCCACTGATTATGTAGTTATTTTTCATTGATTGTGTGTTTTGCACTCACCTTTTTTGCTATGCGCCATAGAGGAAGAAGGAATTTTGACTTTTGCTGCGGCAACATTGTTGTGCTGACATCGAGAACACCGTTAGTCACTGCATACCCCAGCCGGGCGCACATTGTGTTTTCTCTGTTGCTCTTCGGCTCCTCTGATCATCGCACAATGAATTTATTGCTTTTTATCAATGTGCAATGCTTTGGCACACATTTGTCAAAGCTTTATTGCTGGTTGGCAGCGTCAGCGTCGAAGCGCACCTAACGCACCTCAAATTATCGCTTGGCTTTTGCTATTTTTTACATTTAGCGCAAATTAAATTATTGTCTGCGGGATTTGGTGGGTAATAAAATTTGCATCTAGGTATGCTTGCTGCTGCTCCCCATATGCGTATGCGTATGCGCTCCACACCCAGACGCTCCTTACAAACGCTGCCATATTCATTAAAGCAGCAGATAAGCTCAAATGATAACACATTCACCTTTTTCGCTCGATTGCATGGCGCCACAGCCACAGCCACAGCTCGTCACTTTGCACTTTTCGTTTAAGAATTTGTATTTGAAATTCTAATAGGTTTGGTTTTAGCTTTAGCGCGTTTCGCGTAAAAATGTCGTAAAATTTTATTACAAATGCGACTCATCGCAATTTGAAGCGATTAAAGATTTAAGTTATGCTACCAAATTCACGTATGCACATACTTTTACGCTTATGTATGTATGCACGAGTATGTGTTACTTCTTATATATCTCCATATTACAGACGCCTGAAAGATAAAGGTATTTGACTTAAAGACTTATTGTACATATACATATACATAGAACTGTTGCTTACAATATACATAACAATTTGCAGGCGCTTACGAGGGAAGCTCGCCAGGTAAGTGAAATAAAAAAATATTTTGTTCTCCTTCAATGTATTTATTATACTAACCTCTACCCGCAAGCTCTCTCGCTATGACATTCACAAATACGTTTCGAAAAAATATCACAAAAAGGGTGTTCCAATAAGTGGTGTTATTTTTAATAGCCTGCTATTATTAATTTTTCGAGATGTGGCAAGTATAAACTAACCCAGTAATAAAAATGGAACGAGATACGCTTAAACAACGCATTGAAATTATATTGAAATTATTAAACTTCACTATAAAATGGTGAAAACATGGCAGCGACGGTGCGAAAAATTAAAACATTTTTCGGTTGTCGTGAAGCATGTTACCTCTTAATACCTTGCATGTTTTTCTCTTTTGAGGCCACGTGAAAGATAAGAACTACGCCAATAGGCCAACGTCGATTCAAAACCTCAAATGTGGAATTCGTGAAGCTATTGAGGTCATACAACGATTTGGTGATGGAAAATTTCATAGAAAAGTCAGCGTAGCCGTGGCGGCCGTTTCGCTGATATGGTTTTCCATTATTAATGGCAAATCTTCTTGGCATTAAAATAAACATCCGTTCGATTATCTCAAAAAATTTAATTTTTCTTTGAACATCAAAATATCACCACTTATTGGAAAACCCTGTATAATGTTATAATTTTTCCTTACACATGATTTATCCACCGGCGAGTACTACATTGAACACTTCCAAATCCGTTTGAATGACGTGACCTAGCCAACCTAGCTCACCGTTACATTGTCTATAATATTCGCCATTGCCAATGCACAAAGGTCCATCGTTAGTTATCGCGGTTAGTTCCGCTTGAAAAATGTTGTCGGGAAGTCCTTTGCTTAATTCTATAGCGAAAGGTTAAGAGTTAACTCCGCAATCTACTTTGACATCTAGGCCGTCGGGGAAGGTGGCTACGGTCCAATGATCCAGAATTATTAGAGTGGTGTAGAGTTCAGTAATTGCATTTAGGCCCATTGCATTGCAGCTCGCTTGAAATTTTCCATATAGGTCTTCCGGGGGAAGATTAAGCAGAATTCAAAAGCTTTCGTAGGCGTTGAGGGCAGCGCACATGAGTGTGGCGGTCGATCGCTGAATTTTTTTAGTTCTAGCTACCAGTTAGTGACTCCATAGAATAACATGGGTCACATTACTGCTTTATATAGCCAGTACACAATATGTGGTCTTAGTCCCCATCTCTTACCTTTTGCAGGCGTCGGATGCGGTCATAGCTTTCTTACAACTCTCTCTACCGTGTTTCGGCTATCTAAGATTATGCCTAGGTGTTTGACCTCAGTTAGCAATATTTAAAACAGAGGGTTTATACCTTCAAATGAAAAGTCTAGTGGTCCATAAGATGTTTGTAAAACTTTTCTCCAGTAATATCGATCATCAGATGTTGTCATAGTCCACGCTGCGCACCATATAGCCGGGCGGTTAATGATGAGGGACTTATATAGTTTGACTTTTGTTCGTAGAGAGAATTCTTTACTTTTCAATTGCCTACTCAATACTAAAGAGCATCTGTTGGAAAGGGTGATTCTGCGTTGGACTTCAAAGGTTGATACTCTTATTGGTGTTTGCTGGCCCTAGTTAAATTGGGTTGGGCTGGTCGGCTCCTTAAAGCCTTTTAAATGTAGGATAATTCGTCCATAGTGTTACCAGAAGATGTTGATTCGTATGTAGGCGAAATTACTGATGACAGTCAACAATGACGTGGCACTCAAGTCGAGAGCGCACTGGCTGTTTGTTCGAAGTCAAAAGATATTTCGTCTTGTCTTCGTTCACTATTAGATCCATTTACTTTACTTCGCAAGCATTTGTAGACTCCTTCCTTCCTTTGTAGATTGCTTCTTAGTACAAAAGTTGTCAAAAATGACTAGGCTTTCAAAATTACCAGCTTTTCAACAATCATAAGTAATTCACATAACGCCTCAAAAAAAAATTGAACTTCTAATATAATCGAAAATTTAGTATTTGAAAAATTATTTGAAGATACCTCGCATACACGTATTCGTATAAAAGTCTCTCTTCCATTTTATATTTTGCTCCTCACTCTAATACATGAATAATACGAGTACGCTCCCATTAGTGTAATAAATTTCTACTCCATCAGTTTTTTCATTTGAAATTTACCAAGCGTATAAAACTGTTTCTAATCGTCAAAGTACTAGCAATTCGAATATTAATTCAACTCATGCGTTTCGAACTCCTCGCTCATACAGAATTTGAAAGGTGTTCAGCTGTTTGCTGAATTTTTATCGGCAAATTTTCAATGTCATTGCGGTTTCATGAAAAGATCAACTAATGACTGTGCTACATTGGGATATCGAAATAATTGGAAGAAAATTAAATATTAAAATTTTTAGGAGTGTTGTGAGATCCAAATACATAATATCTTCTGCTCAAATATAAACGAGACTGGCTCAATAAAACAAAAACGGTTAATTATTCTTCAATATTTATTTTATCCCCTTCAAAATAGTCACCATTAGAGCCGATACACATATGCCACCTTTTTTTCCAATCTTCATAACACTTCTGGTAGGCCGCTTTAGGTATGGCTTTCAGTTCCTTCTTCGAATTCTCTTTTATGACTTCAATCGACTGAAAATGCTTTCCACGAAGCAGCAATTTGAGTTTAAGGAAAAGAAAAAAGTCACACGGTGCCATGTCGGGTGAATACGGTGCTTTCGGAACAATATTTACGTTGTTTTTGGTCAAATAATCGCGTACAAGACGAGATGTATGAGCAACAATTTTGGAACAAGTCGAGCAGACACACGTCTCATTCCCAAAACATCGTGAATAATGCTATGAGCGGATCCATTTGATATGTTGAGCTCACTAGCTATCTCTCTTTCAGTCACACGACGATTTTCCAACACAATTTTCTTTACTTTTTCGACGTTTTCTTCGTTTATTGACGTTGCTGGACGACGATCATGGGGCAAGTTCTCCAGCGATGTACGGCCGTCCTTTAACGACTTATACCAATCAAAAATACGTGCACGTGATAGGCAAGACTCCCCATATGCCTTCTGCAACAATGAAATGTCCGTCGCACTTATTCCATTGAAATAACAAAATTTCAAACAAACTCTTTGGCTCAACGTTAATTTCTATAGTAAAATTCGAAAAACACACTCGAGGTTGACTTGTTTATAGTGCCGTAAAAAAAAACTATGTGACAGATCGCGCTCAAATTTGACATGTGAACATATAACAGTCCTGGCAACCTAAACAAAGAAAAAAGTATGGCCATACTTGACTCTTTTTTATAAATAGTAGAATGTACAGTTTTAAACTGCCTCCTAATGACTGATGTTTTTTATGAGAAGCTCTTACTTCATGTTAGATATACACTCGAAGAGATTGGCAGACATAGCCGACCGCGTTTGTCAAAAAATATTCATAATATTTGGGGTATGCCTGGGGTTTCACAGGTGTTTTACGAGTACATTCTGCTTTCGGAAAGTTTGTTCCTAAAACAAATACACCGAAGCGTAACATCTGGTGTTCCTCAAGGAAGTCACTTCGGTCCCTTACTTTTCTTTATATTCATCAATGGCCTTCCAAATGTGGTTCTTCATTCTAAAATACTCATGTAAGCAGATGATGTCAAGTCTTTAAATCAGTTCATTCTATTGAAGATAGAAAGCTTTAGCAACTTGACCTAAATAATTTAGTTAGGTGGTGGTGTGAGCGAGCTTTATGTCCCTAAATTTAAATAAGTACAAATATATGTGTTTCTTCAGAAGATCTTTCCAATCCTTTGCCATAAGATACATAATCACAATGTTAAACAAGTTACTGACTTCATCAATTTAGGTGTCACAATGGACCCAAAGCCAAATTACTCTTTACCTCACTTTTTAGGCCCATTTTGGAATATGGCTCAGTTGTATGGAGTCCGCACTATCAATTGTATAGTGATAAATTGGAATCTGTACAAAAGCAATTTCTATTATTTGCGTTAAGAAATTTAAACTGGGATGCGAACAGGAATCTGCCTTCCTACAATAGTCGTTTACGGCTCATTAATAGTGTAGGCAGAAAGATGCTTGTTATCAATAGCCCATTTCTACTTAGCCAGCTTAACTTTACCATACCTTTAAGATCATCTAGACACTTTAGGCACCCTTCATTGGGCTCATGCAGAACAAAATTTGAAATGCACGACCCTTTTAGATGTTTATATAACTTTTTTAATACACATTTCACCAACATTGATTCCTCTGACTCGCTTTTCTGTATTAAAACCGACTTACTGAATGATTTAAATAATTAAATAAATTCCCTCTCCTTTTCCTCATGCAATTTTATAGAAACTGATGAACAAATCTGTAGCTGTTTAGTGTGCAACAGCGACCTTTCGGGTTCAGGGTTCAGGGCAGTCCAGACTGTTACTGGTTTTCGGTCATCAGTCTATTGGATTTTTCGATTATCCTTCAGGCGCGCCCTTTGGTTAGTTGGGTGTGCAGTGGGTAATGCTGAGTTCGTGGTCAACAACAAAAAAAATGTATTTTTTTCATCAAAGCGTGTCGATTTTCTTTATATTTTCTTGATAAATTTTCATTATTTAGTTACACCAAAAATTTACAAGGACTTTTTTTAACAATAATCAGAAATGATTTTGTTCAGTCGAACATTAGTTAAATAAATATAATTTATTTCTTTTTGTTTAAATTTTTAATTTTTGCTTGCTTGAATACTAAACAATTTAAAATGTCAATACAAACACTTAATACCATACATGCAAACTCCATTAAAATTAGCTTTACAGCAAACAAATTTTATTTATTTCAATTTTGACTCTTCTAGCCATTTGTACGTTATGCCACTATTTTTTTAATTTGCAATTGTTTACATATCTATGCATGAATATTATTAAATTTAAATAACACTAAAATGCCACTGGATATTTACTTAACATGCACATACATAATACACATACATATCTATATTGTGTAGAATGACTCTTTTGTTTTTTTTTTTTTTTGTTGCACGATATTGATTTGCAGATTTTCCTTTTCATCACTATTAAATTATGTCCCATTTTTCCAATATGATACGGCTTTTGTATTTATTCAAAAGAGATTTATTGCAATTCGCCACAAAACGTTATTGTTTCCGGTTTCGATTACACCATAAATTTCCGCAGCATCAAACAGGACGAGCGGACAACAAAGGCTCGCCAAGCCGATTCGCAGCATATCTTTAGTATGGGTTTATGTGTACGTGTATGTTGTATATTAACAATTGGTATAAAAAAGCATGAGCTAAATCCATTCGCTGTCCACTTTTACAGGAAGATTTTAGATTATACCATATTTACGCTTCGTATAACAACCAGTAGTGAAGAGCCTATAACAAAGCAGAAATGTTATACAGCGAAGCGAGTTTGTACGTATTTACATATATTGTACATTGAAACTACTCAACTCCTAAAATTTATCATGGAATTCAATCCCTGCTGGCGACTTGTCACAAATATTACGCTGCCACCTGTTCAGCGGAGAACCAGCTGTGCACCCACCCGGCAACCACTTGCCACGTGCCACAACGTTGCTACTTTCCACAAACATCAAGCTGTACGTGTATGCAGCTTTAGAAAAAATATGAGCTCAATAAAAAAGCCATTCAAATATTTCAGCCAACAATATTATGTAAATATGTACGTGTATGTAAAGTGATATCATTCTGACAGTAACTAAATTTCTACAAACAATATAAATCATATTTTACAACGGAAATATGTTAGCTGTATCGTATTAAATAGCTGAAATTCGAAGCTTTTTTTATTCCAAAAAAAAAAACCTATTAATAAATTGATTGGAGTGTCACTTCTCTCGAGTATTTATCGTTTACCATATATTAATCGAAAGCAACTATGGCGGATCGCGAAGCAAAGAAAGAAATATGTATAGATCACTCCCCACCAGTCGGCTTCTTAAGGGGTTATATACAGTTATGATTTTCAAAAAATCGATTTTTTTTTTAATTTTATTTTCTGTATCTACATATATTTAAGAATACACACAAGAAATTTCAAATCGATCCAGCAAAAATTTTCGAAGTTACACGCACATTTTTAAAGACGTTTCGAAGCGCTTGGAAGTATAAGTATAACTTTAAACGCGTTTTTCTCAGAATGGTGTTTTCAAAGTAGGTGACCACTATAACTCGAAAGCGGCTGAACCGATTTGTCTAAAATTTTAACACGAGCTTCTTGAATATATTTGTCAGTGATTAATCGAAGGTTTTATTTTTCCGATAAATATATTTTTTTTATAAACAATTTAAAATCGAAATTTCGCTGAAAAATCGACTTTTTCCTTTGAGAAGGCGCCATTTCACAAAAAATTTTTTTGCTTATTTCTTTGTGATTAATCACTAGATTTAACATTACTTTAATGAGATCTGTTTGGTTTTTTAATTTCAGATGATCCAGTTCAGAGACAGAGTGGTCACAGCAAGACGTCTTTTTTCAGAGGACCTCCTGGAGATCAGCTGTAGCTCTTCTCCAGAGAAATAATTTTACTAGATATAAGGATGAAAATATTGTTGAATAATACCATAATAAGTATGTAAACTTTATGAATCAATAAGTTTTAAAGACTTCTCAAAAAAAATTCTTAAAAATTTGCTTTTTTTGGCCCATTAACTGTATATAACCCCTTAAATTCTGTAAATTCCATAGCATTATCAACAAAAGTATAGGATTTAATTCTTTGGTTTCATTCTAACTTCTCAAATCATAAAATTTTCACTAGTTTTTCAAAAAAAAAAAAATTAATGTGAAAAGTAAATGGTTTCTAACCAGTCTGAAGGTGAAAGAACTTACAAGAATTAATGAAAATTTGTAATAGGTTATCAAATCCAAATTGTAATTTCAAAAAAAATTTATTCATAAAGTATGTTTTGAATTTCACGTTAATCTAATAATACTGATCACCTTTACTGATTTTGATGTGAGTCATATAAACCATGTACCATCTACTGCAGAGTTTTAGTAGAGAATTTTTTTTTTTTAATTATTTTATTTTTTTCAAATTGTTTTTGAGTTACTTTCATTTTATACTTGAAATAATTTAAATTTTTGAACTATTGAGTTGCCCAAAAAGAAACTCGCGATTTTTTAAAACAAAGTAAATACATTTTTTTAAATGGTATAATGAACTTTAATCAATTATGTAATTTCCGTTTTGTTGGATGACCTTTTGTCATCTTTCCGGCAACATAAACTCTTATAGAACTTCTGGTCTTTATCTGCAAAATAAACTGTGCGATTTTATAGCCTCGTAATTTTTTGAAGCTTTACCATTTAATGAGTTCTGCAAAGATCGAAACAAATAGTAGTCTGACGGTGCAAGGTCAGGGCTATATGGTGGATGCATTAGCAGTTCCCAGTCAAGATCTCTCAGTTTTTGGCACACTTCCAATCCCACCAAACTGGCAGCAGAATCTTCTTTTGGTGCATATCAGCCTTAATTTATGAAATGGAATATACATACGTTCGCTGAGATCTACCGACGAAAACAACCATTTTTTGGAAAGGGTATAGCTTCAAATTGGTTTAATCGATACTTGGAAAACAAATTTTAACCAAATGGGAAGGTTGGATGATACATTGATTTCAACGTATAATGGCTCATATCCCGTTACCATATAGTCCGATTAGAACAACTTTTCATTTAATAGATAGGGTATACTTCGAAGATTAGTCCCACATAATATTGAAAAATAAAAATCCGTAATTCTTAGCTAAAGATGTAAAAAGTGTGGCTTATAGTGAATTGCAAGTTATGAGAAATATAAGGAGAAATGAAGCATGTTGTAATTAGTAGTTTAAGGTCAATCACAATTACAAATTAAAAAAAGAATAACTAAACCGCTGAAAAAATAAAAAGCAGAAAATAATAATTTTTATTTAGCCTTAATAAATAAATTATTAAACTAATGTGTACGAGTACATTAAGAATTTTAAGTAATTTTTTTGCACTCTGCTCATGTAATAACTCTTTTGCAGAATGATTTGGCTTCTCCCTTAAAGTTGGCTTCAGTTCCAGTGTTGTCTTTTTTATTCGAGCGGAATTGTATACCGTTTTTTGAGGTCTCAAACAGCCAGTAGGTTAGGTTAGGTTAAGCTAGCTGACCCAGTGTTGCTACATGCGACCAAGCTGTGCTGCTACACTCCTATTGTATCCCTAATGTGAGTAACGTTGCTGTTCTTTTCTCATATTTAAGTAGTCGTTCTGTCCCCTTGGCCATTGCTGATTGTAGATGTCTTCTGAAAGCCGGGCATACTTGTTCCACTGCATTCGTGCAGTGCTTTGTATTTCCTACAATATAAAATTAACTGTTGAATGCCGATGAATACACAACTAAAATAACAAAATACTGACTCCATAATATTCTTAGAGGATTATTGTACTTTCAGGCGTTTCGTTTTGTTTTCGGAGTGAAGTGACGGCTATATATATCAACCATTGTCATATATGTATCGTATGTAGCGGAAGCAAGCACAGCTAAATGGAATATTCTTTATTTTGCAGCATTACGGGCGTCCCTTAGAGAAGCTAAATATACTCTATATTGACTTATAGCAGCCGGGTAGAAGGCAATATTAACCAGGAATTACAGAGACCGTGTTCTTTAAAACAACAAGTCAGGAAAAGTCAAGTGCAGTTTTTTCTCTTTTTCTGCTTCTACCGACGGATAACGCATCGAAAACTTTCAAGGCTGGAGTATTTTTATCCATCCGGATCACATGCCTGGCCAGCGTAGCCGCTGATTAGCTGAACTATGTCAATGCCGCCGAATATCCCATACAGCTCATCTTTCGATCGGCTGCGGTGCCTCATTATATGTTGTCATCATCATCCATGCATCCGCACAAAATAACAAGACGGGAATGACGAGCGCCTTGTAAACTTTGGAGATAATGATTCTGCGTTGTTGTTGGGGTTAGTGCTGGTTGCAAGATAGGCGAAGTTATCTCCTTCAAAGTTATGACTGTCAACAGTGCCGTGAGAGCTAAATCGCGTATGCGATCTAAGTTTTTTACCCTCGCTCACTACCAGACCCACATGCTTCGCTACCTTATCCAGTCTGGAGAAAGCAGAATTCACGGCGTGGTTGTTGAGGCCAATAATATCAATATCACCGGCGTACACCACCAGCTGTACACTCTTGTTGAAGATTATACTTTCCCTATACTATTCTCTCTCATAAAATAAATGAAATAGGATATCGTCAACCACCCAGCTTCTAATAATATATAATTTATGACTAAACAGGAAACTTTAAGATTACAAAGAAACAACAAATCAAACTTTGATGTGTAGAAATCCACTACACATACATATGTACCATATGTACGTGTGTATGCAACTTGAGTGTGGAAATGAGCAACGACATCCAACCTTTTATTTTTCATTTACCCAGCCTACGCCATAAATAATCACTCTAAGCTTATTTGCTATTGAACGGCCAATGGATAGATGATATAGTGCGTTGGCTGAGATGCAGAAGTAGCCAGCTTGGTCACCAACCGTTTGACTCGCAGAAGTGGGAATTGTAAATTTCTTTGTTTCCATTACCAATATCGGCAATAAGCCAGGGTCCCCATCAGCAGTCAACAATCCTCGAACATTTAATTTATCACAAATGTTGTTTATATACAAACGCGAATGCACATACACGTACATACATACATTTTCTGCTCAGTTGGTCGAGTATGTACGATGGCCCTTGGAGCGCTGCAATCCAATGAAAAATGTGCAGTGAAAATGAATTATTTCCTACTTCTAATTGTTGCGATATATTAACGCCGTCGTAGAAGACAAATGCGAAATTTATGTTTATGTGTATGTGTGTTGGTATACGTATGTGAGGTAAGGTGATGGAGCGCTTTAAATCATAAACATTTATAATCGACGTTAATTGAATTGAGCTTTTTATTACAGCATATGAGAAATTTCGAACAGAGTTCGCTTACTTACTTAAGTATTACGAGGAATTTTTGCAGAAATCTTAGGTTATATCCTTCAGTTGGCATCGAATATCAAGCCTTCCAAGCGGGACCGTAGTCCAGACTATAAAAATTAGCATTCGGATGTACCGATCATGTTTGCTCGTCTTAACAACTATCCAGCCTGCTACATGGAAGTTAATGTGAAGCACTAAAAGATGACGAACCCTATTCTCCAATCGATGACGATAGAGCCGGCGTTCCTGTAGACAACTATGAAAAGTTGTAATAGAAATAGCATAGAGGCGGAGGCAGATGGTCTATCAGCTAAGCTATTCAAATATGGTGGTCGGATTGAAAACTAAGTGTATTGTGCTAAAGACTAAGCACACCCTCAACAAACCGATTGGACCTTATCACCATGACCTCGATCCTAGAAAATCTACAATTGAGAAGATAGAAAAAAAATTTATCGTATGATTTCCTCAATTTGATGCTGGTGAAAATAATGAAAGCGGCAGAGCTAAATTGGCAAGGTACGGTCTTTTACATGTACAAATTATTGGCGTATTCCGATAACATTGATATCATAGACCTTAACAATCTTGCTTTCCCAAGCCCGACAAAGAATCAAAGCGAATCTGTCTGGTAGGAAACAAGGGCAAGAATAGTCTTGGCCCATGGCCTTCGTGACTTGGCTCCCAGGCCACTGTTGACAGTCATCACTTCGCGGTTGTAAATGATTTGGTCTATCTAGAGACCAGCATTAAAACTAAAAATGTAATAACGTCAGCCTTGAAATCCAACGCAAAATTACAGGTGCTACTTTGGACTGAGAAGGTAGTTGAAGAGCAGAGTCCTGTCCCAATAAACAAAAACCGAGCTCTAGAAGTCTATTATCATTTCCGTCCTACGGCAGCGGCTACGTTGGCTAAGTCAAGTCGTCGGAATGGATTATATCACTCGAACTTTGAAATTATTCGCTGCAGTTCCCACTGGTGGAAGCAGAGAAAGGGAAATATCTCCACTCCATTGGTAGGATGAGGTTGAGAGCGAACTGGCACTTTCCAAGTGCCACCAAACAGCGAAAAGAAGGAATGAATGGTGCGCTATGATTGATTGGACTATAATCGTTTAAGCAGTGCCTACGCCAATGAAGAAGAAGAAGAAGATTCCAACACTGTATACGACTTCAAAAGTTATGGCTGTTAACAACCTTGAGAAAGCAGAACCAACAGCGAGATTGAAGAAGTCATTCGATAGAGTGGCATCATTCCGGCAACCATGGAAAAGCTGAGAGAGTTTTTTCTCAATTATAAAAGGGGTTATCATCTTACAGCGTGTGTTTTTCGGGGAAACCAAAATCCAATAACGCTGAAGATATGGCGCTTGTGAAACTTTCCTGGAACCAGTATTATCGACACCAACAATGTCAGCATGGAAATCCAATGCAGAATCACTCCTACCAACAGGTGTTACTTCGGACTAATTAGGCAATTGTAAAGCACTCTCGCGACGAAAGAAAACCAAAGTCTACAAGTCAAGTGCGGCATAACCGCGAATACCGCAGCCGATGGAATTATGAGCTGTATGAGATATACGCCGGCATTGACATAGTTCAGCGAATAAAGAAACAGCGGCTACGCTGGCTAGGTCATGTGGTCCGGATGGATAAGAATATTCCAGCTTTGACCTCTACTCTCTTGGTATCTCCAATTGGCGCCAATGGCGCAATGTTACAAATTCAGCTATAATCGTGTAAGCGGTGTCTACGCCTTTAAAGTAAGTAAGTATGCTCTTGTTCGACTTGTTGATTATTCTTCAAGCGAGCAAATTCAATTGGTACTTGGTCGTAATCGGGTAGTGAAAGGACTGTTATATTGACATTTTGGCATTTGGTATAAAATATATATTAGGTCAAGTAAAAAGTTCGTTCGGTTTTTTATTGATATTTCAAAATATGAATACTTTGTGCACATTTTTGTCCGATTTAAGCCAAATATGCGCCGTTTTGTTCGTAAACTTATTGCCAACGAGATACCAACTTCATTATACCCCTCTCGTAGAAGGCTGCGTCCCTATTGGCAAAAAACTCGGAGAGCCAATTTTCACAGGCCTCTCTTGAGGGCAACTTCTCACCATTAAGCGCGTTCGCCATGGACAGGAAAAGATGATAATCACTTGGTGCCAGGTCCGGACTAGAAGGTGGGTGCATTAGGACCTCCCATCTGAGCTCCTGGAGCTTCGGGCGCATCACCAAAGACGTGTGTGGCCTGCCTGGCGTTGTCCTGATGGAACACGACTCGGCCTCTGTTGTTCAAAGATGGCCTCTTCTGCATGAGTGCTGCCTTCAAGCGATCCAGTTGTTGGCAGTAGAGGGCCGAATTGAGCGTTTGGCCATAGGGGAGCAGCTCGTGGTAGATGATTCCTTGCCAATCCCACCAAACACACAGCAAAACCCTCCTGGCCGTCAATCCTGGCTTGACCACCGTTTCCGCCGGCTCACCGCGTTTCGACCATGACCGATATCGCTTGACATTGTCGTAAGCTATCCACTTTTCATCGCCAGTCACCAAACTCTTCAGAAATGGGTCGAATTTGTTGCGATTCAAACATCGAGATCCTTTCGACCTAGGTTATGCAAATGGTTCCAAGCGGTTTTCTGGCTCATCTTTAGTTCCTCAGCAATTAAATAAGTGCTCACGTGACGGTATGTTTCCACTATTTCCATTATTTTATCACAATTTTCGACGACAGGCCTCCCGACGCGCGGTGCATCTTTGACATCGAAATTACCGGAACGGAACCTAGCAAACCACTTTTGTGCTACACGTTCGTTTACAGTATCGGGCCCATAAACTAAATTATTTTTTTCAGCTACTTTGGCTGATTTTTCGCCTTGATCGAAGAAAATTGTAAAATATAGCGAATTTTCTATTTGCTGGTGTCTATTTTTGACGAGCGCTCACAATTTACTGAGTCAATCAATCGAAAAACTGTCAAAGACAAACTTTTAGCACGAATAAAGACGTTTTCAGCGCTGACGTAACACTAGTACTATGGACAATAACGCCAACTCTTAAATACCTAATATATAAATAATTGTCGCTTTTGAACCACTGAAGCGATTTTCGGCCGAACTCCTCCTCCAACTTGTGGTTTTGTGTCTTGATGTTTTTCCAACAAATGGAGGGACCTACAATTACTACTAAGCCGCCTCCAAACGGCTGATGGCTTTTTTATGAGAAGCCTTCATTTCATGTCATAAATACACTCGAATGCAACACTAGGCTGCCGCGGCCGCCAATCAAATACTTGTGATAATTTAGACTGCCTTAGTCACCGCAACCAACAACTTCCAGATATTATGAATTTTTCTTTGTCCTTCAAGAAATACCGCAAAGCAATGTTTACTGAATAGTTTAAATTTTGGTAGCAAATATTTGTGTATGTGCTACCACAGGCGGAAGCATCGAGTACACAATGGCCTACAGATTCTGTACGTGTTCTACAAACACTGAATCGCTTACGAATGAGTATAAAAAGATACTCTTTTATTCCTATGTTGTATTGGCAAATAAAAATCATCTCAAACAAGACATATAAAACTGCTAAAAACCCAGATACTTGTATGTGATGTGTACAGTCTTACAAAACAGGACAGACTAAAACCGAACAGAACCTAGTGGAAAAAAGTCAACTGTTTCCAATGTTCAAATACGCAAAAAGGTAAACATTCCGAATAATGTTGTCATTTGTATTAAAAATGCCAAGAGCAATTTGCAAATAAAATAACAAAGGGAAATATGCCAAGAACGGGCGTATGCTCATGTGGGTGACAACTTTTTTGTCTTCCTCGCCACCTTTTTTAGAGCAACCATTGCCTCAGCAGATGTCCACTTTTCCGCAATGCACCTAAGCATTGTTTGTGCTGGGCATACGCAGGCACTTACCGAATAGGCCGGACATTGGTTGTTGGCGTGGGCCCAACCAAGCGACAGCTCAAACAGTTGCTATCGCCACGGCCAAAGAGGTGCATGTACAATCCTTCGCTTGCCACTAAAACAATGCCACAACCAATTGCGCCTACCATTCCATTCACCTACACTTCTCCGACATCGCCTCACACACACACATACATACCATATACGAGTACACACGCACAACCCAACAGTCGGCGGAGACACGGTTCGTTCGGCCTTTGTGCTGTTTGATTGCACGTTCACTTTTGTGCAAATTCCAATTTTTTATTTTGAATACTCACTTGTAAAAGTTTTACACATTCAACAAGCCCATTTTTTCATACACACACACGCATGCATGGGTATACATATGTATATGTATGTATATAAATGCGTTTGTTGTATTGTTCGAGAAAGAAAGGAAGTAGAAAGTGCAAGCTTTTTATAAATATTTTGATATTTTTTTATTTCTGATGTTGCATGTTTTTTGTTTGTGGTATCCACCTACAAACCAGCATTTACAGCCTCACCTCCTTTTCCTCCCCATCACACTTTTCTCTCCCCGCCTTTGTATCCACTGCCCATTTAGTCATTCATTTACATTTGTTGCTGACATTCTTTTTCATTGGACCCAAGTCCGAAACATCGCCACGGTTGTTGTCATTATTTTCAATATTTTGCTTGTATTTTTATATCTCTTTTTATGAAATCTCTTTAAAAATGTGTGAAAGGTGTGTCAGCGTCTGTGTTATGTGTATTTGTATGTGTAGATGCGAAAAATTAAAATGTCACCCGCCAGAAACTCTTATAATCTTACAAAGATATAGAGAGAAAAGCGTTTAAAAGTCAAATGATTTAGCTTCAATAAAAGATTTTTAGCGACTAATAAAAAGGCCGTTCTTTGATTTAAAAAGATCCACGGAAAAAATTACTAATTTGTTTAATATTGTATGAAAATACCGCTATTTACCCCTAAACGTAACATTTGATAATATTATATTTTTGTTATTTGAGATTCACACTTCATTCAATGTAAGTATTGAGGGTTAAGCAGGGCTGATGAATATATTATTTACGAGGGGATTAACAAAACTTCGGTCATTTGGTGACTTTCAATTTGTTTTTGTTAAATCTAAAATGCCAAACCCTTTGCAATTACTTTATTAGTCTTCCTTTCAAGTTTCAGAACGATCGGCGAAAATTGAGACGAGAAAACGCAAGATAGCTGAGGATAGGTCAGACGAAATTCCACCACCAACGCAAACAGAAATTCGCCATGTGATTCCCCTGATTCTCTTGGGGTTTCGGCGTATTTTAAAGCCCAAACAAATATTCATTGAATGCCAAATTGCATATGGAACGATTACATCGTCTTTAAAGACAATTTCTAAGTGGTTCCAAAGATTACAGAACGGACATTTTTTCGTAAATCTTCCACTGCTGACGTCACTAAAATAAACAAATTCGAGATAGGTTAGTCTACCAACTTTAGTAAAGTAGTTACTGGTGACGAATCTTGGTTCTATAACTACGATCCAAAAACCAAACAGCAGTCCATGGTACAGCCCAACAGGAGCAAACCCACACGGTAAAATCTAATCAATTAAATTAAGCAGCAAAAGTAATGATGACAGTTTATTTCACCCGATCTAAAATCGTAGCTGCTATTCCACTGGAAAAGGGTCAGAGGGTCAGACAGTAACTGCAAAATGGTTTACCGTAGAGTGCTTACCAGAAGTTTTAAAAGATTTGTTGGAAAGCAGGAAGAAAGAGGGTATGCGGCGCTACTTTTTACATCAATTGCGATTATGTAGAGAAGATAAAAAAGGACAAAGATTCCGAACAAATACAAAAATTTTATTTTTTTTCTGATTAACTTACCGAACTTTTATTAATTCCCTAGCAAAACAAATGTAAATCGTTGAAAGTTTTTTTACTGACTCATGAATCAGCAACTGTCTCTGATTTGAAGGCAATAATGTGGCTTGGATAATTCTTCCCATCTGGAAAGCATCATCACATAATATGTTCTTGTGTGATAATATTTACGCTTCAAAAAATGACCCAGCTGAAATGCTTTACTTATATTATTCCAATGGACCAAAACTATAGCACAGTCAGCGTTTTCTATTGTGTTTACATCAGCAAAATATTTAAAAGAATCGAGATTAATTTAACTGAGTTTAGCGCAATCACTAAAAGTCTTTCTTTTTTTCTTTCTAAAATTTAAAGCTAACGACTTGTGAGAACTTTTGAAATGTGACCGAAAGTAGAATCAGCGATTAGCAGTAGACCAGGGAAGTTAGTCTTAAAATAAATAAAGAAAATTACAGTTGGCGAGTTGGTAAGTTGCGTACTTCATCAAAACCGTTTATAATCATACATATACATACATGTTATACATATATTGTACTTCCTCAATTCGTATGTAGTAATAAAATAACCCACAATAAAATAAAACCAACGAGTGAGGGCGCATTGCAGGCAACGCTACCCCAGCGCCCTTAGCGCAAAAATAAAAAAAACTACAACTTTATGCCGATTTTAAAGCTTCTTGGCTGACGCTACCAACCAACGCCAATGCCCCTTTCTTCATTCAGCAGCAGCCGGGCAGCTTTGGCGGCAACGCAAAACGCAAAAGTGTCGTCGTACGTGATTCAATTATAAAATGCGGTTTCAAATCGTTGAAAAATTTATGTATTTCGTTTTATTTCACTGCTGCGTTTTGTTTCAATGCTCTACACACCAAGGAACCCACCCCCAACTGTACACATGTGGGCTGCACAGTGGGAATATGATTATAAAAAATGTTTTTTTTTATCTTGGAGTTTTATTTTTCCGGGAGTTTTGTTTGCTTTGTGGTGAGTTTTTACCAAAATAATTATTTATTTTTATTAAATATGTAAAGTGTATATTTAAAAATAGAAATTTTCAATAAATAAAGTCCACACTTTAGGGAACGAGACAAACGAATCAGCTGATTTGAATGACACTAACAAACGAAAAAAATTGTGAAGCAAAACGATTAACGAATTAACAAATAGGTGTGAATATTCCATTCTTATTTTGTGAAAAGGTAAAGGCCGCAGAGACGCGTCTTCTTCCAAGCGAATTCGAAAAAATTCTGCTTTGAAAAATATCCTCTTCCCTTTATCGTAACAAAATGATAGCAAAACATCAATTCGGTTTCTGGGAAAAACTTGGTACTGTAGAACACGTAAACCGAGTTACTAATGAAATTATTATTATAATTCTTGACGCCGCCCAAGCGTTCAACAAGGTTTGGCATAAAAGTATATTAAACCTACGATATATTAGGTGTAGTAAAAAGAAATCCATGTTTTTGCATGAAATTGCTGGCTTTAATATTTACTTTTCTTATCCAGCCTTATTCAATTGGTGCCAAAGGATTTTTTGTGCAATCGTTAGCTCTTGGACAATCGAAACCATGCTTACGTGACGCTCGGACCGATTTATAAGATAACATCTTTTATATGATTCGATTCTCTTGAAATTTATGGGATTGGTAGGTTATTGTACAGATTATGGGGTTATATCCACTTGTGATTTAAAAAAAATCAATTCTTTTATTGCATTTTTCGAATGCACATACACTTACTATATTTAAGAGCAGTTTCCTAAACGGCTGAACTGATCGGCTTAAAGTTTTCACAATAACTTCTGAGACATATTTGTTAGGTAATGGTCGAAGGAATACAGTTTTTGACAGTAATTTCGATTTTTTAAACCCCCTTGAAGTATAGAATTTGTCACAAAATTTTTTTTTTTTTTTTTGAAGCCGCTATTTTGTCAAAAATCCAAATTTTTACTATTCCTTCGATCATTACCTCTATTCATCCATTATAAATCTAAATTTTTCTAGTTTCCGGGCTTCAGATAATTTAAAGCAGAAATACCATTCTGCAGATCGGCTACAGGAACAAGAGGATCCACTATTTTTTAAAATGAATCGTTTATTGTTAAACTTCATTGAATTTTGCAAAGAAAAGCATTTATTTTGTTTTGCAAGTGGATATAACCCCTTAACATGCGAAAAATGATTTCTAAATCATCATTATAAATCTACTCGGATAAATCGTATTTATGCTTCGGTTGGTTCGGAGCTTTTCTTTCCTGAAATGACTAAATTATATTTACGTCGAGATATAGGCACATTTTTCTTTATTGCGGTCCGAAAATTTGTTCCAAGACAACCGAAAAATGTTCTCAAGAAATGTGATTTTCTCACAATAATTTATGACTTGCACCTGCATCCATATACAATTCGGCTCCCAGAACAACTGAAAGTTGTTGACTATTTACCACCCCGTACATACCCCGATTTGGCGTTTGAACAAAAAGCAGTGGACGGCAACTTTTGAACAAAATTTTCCTCAGCAACGAGGCACATTTCTCACTCGGGTAAATAAGCAAAATTGTCCCGTACAAGAGTCCTCAAATAATTGAAGAGATTGAAGACCATTACACATAAAAAAAACTTATTTTATGGTGCACTCTTTGCTACAGATTGGATTTTACTTATTTGAAAACGACAACGGCGAGACTGTCACTATCACTTTGGAACATTATGTTTATAGGATAACCGAATCTTTTTGGCCTGCAATTGAACACGAGCGAATAAGACTTTATTGTGACCGCGCAATCCCTTTTCTTGGCGATATCAATGTGCCACTGAGATCGTTTCATTTGGCACCGTTGTGCTTTTTTTGTGCAGCTATACGAAAGACCGATTGAAAAGTTGTTCCGTTACCCGACTATGAAGAAGTCCGAATAGCAATCGTCCGCTTAAGAAACAACAAATCGGTGGGGGTCGATGGTTTACCAACTAAGCTGCGCGAATTACCTCGCGCGAATTACCGTGGGATAAGCCTCCTTAATATCGCATATAAGATCCTATCAAGCGTTTTGTGTGAAAGACTAAAGCCCACCTTCAACAAACTGATTGGACCTTATCAGTGTGGCTTCAGACCTGGTAAGTCAACCATTGACCAGATATTCACCATGCGCTAAATCTTCAAAAAGACCCATGAAAAGAGAATCGACACCCACCATCTCTTCGTCGATTTAAAAGCAGCGTTCGACACACGAAACGGAGCTGCCTACACGCCGCTATGTCTGAATTTGGTACCCCGGCAAAAACTTATTTGGCTATGTAAACTGACCTTAAGCAACTTTAAAAGCTTCGTCAGAATCGAAAAGGACCTCTCCGAGCCGTTCGATACCAAACAAGGTTTCAGACAAGGTGATTCTTTATCGTTTAACTTTTTTAACTTATTACTGGAGAGTTGTTGAGGCCAATAATGGCAATATCATCGGCGTACGCCAGCAGCTGTATGCTCTAACAGACGATTGTACTTTTCCTATTCAGTTCTGCAGCTGCTATTATTTTCTCCAGTAATAAGTTAAAAAAGTCAATAAAGAAGCGAAGCAAATGGGTTAATGGGTAGTCAATGAGGGCAAGATGAATTATCTCCAGTCATCAAACAAACAGTCGTCGCATTCTCGACTCACTATTGACAAACATAACTTTGAAGTTATTGATAAAGTAAAGCCCTCTCTCGGCAAACGAAAACCAAACTCTACAAGTCACTCTAGGAATCTTCGAGAGAAAAGTTTTGGGAACAATTTATGGTCCTTTGCGCATTAGCAAAAACGAATACCGCAGACGATGGAACGTACGATGATATTGATATAATTGTTCGATGCAGTACCCGCTGGTGGAAGCAGAGGAAGAGGAAGACCTCCACTCCTTTGGAAGGATCAGGTGGAGAGTGACCTGGGTTCACTTGGTATTTCCAACTGGCGCCAAACAGAGAAAAGAAGAGATGAATAGCGCGTTAATATTGTTTCGATTATAATCGTGTTTGCAGTGCCAACGCCAATAAAGAAGAAGAAGAAGCTAGGAAAGACTGTGTTTGTGCGGATAAACCTTTAACTCTTGAGCACTTTTGAACCAACATTCGTCAAGTTATAATTGAAACATGTATGTACCAAAAAGTGGTCGAAAATTACCTAAAATGGACCGAAGTTTGCCAAAATTCACAAGACTTTTATTTGAATGATGCAGTGTTTCACATTTAATGCCAAGATCAAAATTTTATAATAAAAATTTTATTTCGTGTAAAAAATTATTTTAAATGTATTTTATTTTCGAAGCCGCAAAATGGATATTCCATAAAAAATAAAAAGTGAGAAGTAGATAATGAAAAATATATTCCATGTATTTCTAAACAAAAATCTTAGAGGAAAATGACGATATCATAATATAATTTTCTAAGAATTCCGACAGAAATTTTAAATGGATCCGTCTTGGTAGGTTTAATGTTAAAAAAATATCTACAAATATTTATGTTTACATCTCACTTATTTTCAATACAAATACATATGTACTCTCAGTTACTACAATAATTAGAATAATTCTACTATATCAAATATTTCTATTTTTTAACGAATAAAATATTTACAACAGTCGACTAAATTTGATGTTTTCAATTTTTAATAATATCGTTTATTTATTTATTAAGCGCGGTTCCTGCATAAAAATTATTGAGAATTTGAATGTTGACCTTCTTGTGTTGCGCTCTTATTTCTTTCCAAAAAATAAATGAAGCCACCCCACTGTGCATAGCACGGAAATAGATTGAATACGCCCATGTGTGTATAGAAAAGTTGTATACTATGTTGTAAATCTTCGCGCATAACGTATACAAAGGCACGTGCAATCAGTTGAAGCCCTTGAAATATACTCTCCAACAATGAAGGGTGGTGTAGACCAAGCTTCTTGCTCGAAATAAATTTACTAACTACAGCTCTAGCAATGGCTCCAGCATTTAATACAATAAAATGAATAAGAAAATAGTACAAAAGTACGTACGAGCATCACGCTTGATAGAATGGCAGCGGCGCGACGGCAAATCACAAAAACAAACTCCTCCAATGACAGCGCTGTGCGTGGTTTATTTGCACTGTACGCTCGCTTGAATTTTAATAGAGTTCGCTGATATGGCGCCTTTGCAATTCCATTTATTCTTCCGCTTAGCTTGCCTAAAGTCTATATCATTTATTATATAATATAATATATACACACATACGAGTAATATATATTTATATAGCCGACCAACAGCCAGCAAATGCTCAAATCAAATGAATTGCCAACTGAGCAATTAATTTTAAAGCATTTTCAATAATCTTCCGGCCACTTAAGTCTGCCGTCACAAGAAAGTGAGGCACGTGAATTGAACTTTGCCGCCACTTAAACACATACAAATAAGTGCAGTTAAATGCTGCGAAGCGGCTCCTTCACTAACACACTCATAATTGCCACTCACTTAGCGCAGGTGAGTGAAGAAAGAAAAAAAGCACCAACACCAACAACAGCATGTTACCAAAGAAAGCTCAGAAAACTTGTTGACTTTAAGGATTATTTTTAAATAATAAAACTTTTTGTTTTCTAAACTCTGTTAAGTTGCCACGTGGCATTTTAAGAAAACTACTCTCTTCCTCACTCCAGTTTAATGCCATTAAATACTTACTTTTTACCATAAATATACGTGTATGTATGTATATCCCTGTGCCTAAATGCATGTGTCAGAAAATCTTTGTAATCCTTTGTATTTACAAGCCGCTCTGCTAAAATATCCCTCTACACTAACATGAACAGTTAATTGAGCTTAGCAATTGCTCGTCGTTTAGCGGTCATCCGCCTTTGGTGGATTTAAGTGTTACATACCGTTATGTTGTTGTGGTTGTTGGAGATGCCGCTGCAGTTGTTGTTGGCATTCAAGCTATTAATTTAAGCAGTTGTAGCATTTAGCAATTTATAGTTGATTGACCTCAAATACTACTTGCGAATTCTTGTGGTACAATGACTTAATAAGAGGATTAAACACTCATACATAACTGCACATGTATGGTACATGCGATGAACGAGTATATACATACATGTATGTATGTACGAGTATACGTGTCCGTAAAGAACCCTTATAAATTTAACGGGATTTGTGGAGATTTTAAATAGAGGATTTGTTATTATTTTTTGTGAATTTGTTAAGAAAATTGAAAATCTTGGGTTAGCCGAGTATATTGGGTTCAAGTTCCGATTAAAGTAACCGCTGAAACGGCCTTCGGGCATCCGCATCTTGATGAGTTTCCAACAAATTAAGGTACCTACTGTTTAACTTTGGACGAGATAGCCAACTTCATTATACCGCTCTCTAGAAGGCTGCGTCCCTATTGGCAAAAAACTCGGAGAGCCGATTTTCACAGGCCTCTGTTGAGGCCAACTTCTCACCATTAAGCGCGTTCGCCATGGACAGGAAGAGATGGTAATCACTTGGTGCCATGTCCGGACTATAAGGTGGGTGCATTAGGATCTCCCATCTGAGCTTCTGGCGCGTCACCAAAAAAGTGTGTGGCCTGGCGTTGTCTTGACGAAACACAATTCGACCTCTGTTGATCAAAGATGGTCTCTTCTAGATGAGTGCTGCCTTCAAGCGGTCCAGTTGTTGGCAGTGAAGGGCCGAATTGAGCGTTTAGCCATAGTGATCCACTTTTCATCGCCAGCCACCAAAAGCTTCAGAAATGGGTCGATTTTGTTGTAGTTCAGCACCGATTCGCAGATAGAAATTCGGTCCATCTTTTTTTCTTTATTTCTTTTTTCACCCAAACATCGAGTTTCTTTTTGAATCCAAGCAGCAATTAAATAAGTGCTCACGTGACGGCCTGTTTCCACTACTTCCATGATTTTATCGCAATTCTCGACCACAGGCCTCCCGACGCGTGGTGCATCTTTGACATCGAAATTACTGGAACGGAACCTAGCAAACAACTTTTGTGCTACACGTTCGTTTACAGTATCGGGTCAATAAACTAAATTAATTTTTTCAGCCGCTTTGGCTGCTTTTTCGCCTTGATCGAAGAAAAATTATAAAATATAGCGAATTTTCTCTTTGCTGATGTCCATCTTTGACGAGCGCTCACAACGTACTGAGTCAATCAATCGAAAAACTTTCAAAGACAAACTTTTAGCGAACAACCCACAGCATGCACCACTGTTCGTATAGATCTGAAACTTGGAGGGTGTGTTCTGCATATGACGTATGCGCCCGATAAGAAATGATCTAATTAAGATAAATAATTGAACTTTAATAATATATTAATTCATTATATGTTAAGAAGTTTACAACAAAAAATGATCCTTTTCATTTGGAAGATAGCCTTGTCATTCAGCATTTTCGCCTGAACAACACAATTTACTTCGAACTTATAAACGAATTGCGATGGACGGGACAAGGACGGAAGAAGGTGGGCCCTTGTAAAATTTACTACAGCAGCCATATAAAGGAGCGCAAATTTGGTGTCGGATTCGTGGTGGGACTCTGGCGCCGAGTACTGGCATTCACTCCGGTGGATGAACGTCTCGCCACAATCCGCATCAAAACGAAATTTTTCAACACCATTCTAATTTGCACCCAAGTTCCGACGGAAGAGAAAGACCAAAGACCAAAGACATCTTTTACGAGCGCCGCGAACATACTTATGAGCGCTGCCCTCGCCATGACGTCAAAATTGTGCTTGGCGACTTCAACGCTAGGGTAAACAAAAAAAATATCTTTGGTACGACTGTCGGAAAATTTAGCCTCACGGCGAAACAAATGGGCTGAGGCTGATCGGCTGAATCTATGGAGGGAACACTTCTCCAGCCTACTGAATAGCAGTGAAAATGAAACATCCGGAGAAGGTGAACCCGAAACTCCAATTGATGACGATGGAAAAGTTGTTCCATTACCCGACTATGAAGAAATCCGAATAGCAATCGCCCGCTTAAAAAACAACAAAGCGGCAGGGACCGATGGATTACCGGTCGACTTATTCAAATACGGCGGTGAAGAACTGATCAGGTGCATGCATCAGCTTCTTTGCTAAATATGGTCGGATGAAAAGCTTCATCAGAATCGGGAAGGACCTCTCCGAGCCGTTCGATACCAATCGAGGTTTCAGACAAGGTGACTCTTTATCGTGTGACTTTTTTAACTTATTGCTGGAGAAAATAATACGAGCTGCAGAGCTGAATAGGGAAGGTACAATCTTCTATAAGATTATTAGTTATTGGCCTCAACAATCGCGCCGTAAGTTCTGCTTTCTCCAGACTTGATAAAGAAGCGAATCGAATGGGCCTGGTAGTGAATGAGGGCAAGACGAAATATCTCCTGTCATCAAACAAACAGTCAGCGCGACTCACGACTCGGCTTCTACGTCACTTTTGACAGTCATAACTTCGAGGTCATAGATAATTTCGTCTATTTAGGGACCAGCATTAACACCAATAATAACGTCAGTCTTGAAATCCAACTCAGAATCACTCTTGGCAGCAAGTGCTACTTTGGACTGAGTAGGCAATTGAAAAGTAAAGTCCTCTCTCGGCGAATGAAAACCAAACTCTACAAGTCTCGCATCATTCCGGTCCTCCTATATGAAGCGTGGACAATGTCAATATCGGATGAGTCGGCTCTAGGAGACTTCGAGGGAAAAGTTTTGCGAACGAAGCAGAGGAAGAGGAAGACATCCACCCCGTTGGAAGGATCAGGTGGAGAGTAACCTGGGTTCACTTGGTATTTCCAACTGGCGCCAGGCAGCGAAAAGAAGAGAAGAATGACGCTCCTATATTGACTATAATCGCGTAGGCGGTGCCAACGCCAATAAAGAAGAAGAAGAACTGGCAAATGTAATTTGACATGGACGAAAGAAGCAGTATTGCCAATGTAAACAGTGCGCTAGAATACCAATTCAATTTCTGGTGAATTCGGAGAATAAGCATGCTAAATCTTAAATAAAATATTAAGACCCAAGACAGCGCTCTTTCTTGTTTTTCCAGAATTTTGCGAAAAATTTTATAGAATTAATTTATATATTGGTTGCCCCAAAAGAGACCGGAATTTTTTTAAAGAAAGTAAACACGTTTTCTTAAATTTTATAATGAACTTTAATCATGTAAGACATTTACAAAGAGAAGTGGTAACTTTTATTGCCACATTTGAGAATACTTGTATTTTATTGGGGTGCCTAATACTTTTGACCAAGTCTGTATGTATAACTGGCACTTTGTAACCGCTGAAGTGACTTTAGGCCGAGCTCCTCCGATGCGGCCGATGGATTTTATGAGGTTCCTGGTCTTCAGAATTACCATACACAATGTTAACCAATCGGCTATTGTAGCCGACATTTTTTACTATTTAAGAATTTCAGTACCGACATTCGACTTAGCCAAATTTAAATGAAAGCTTCTAGGAGAAAAACTATACCAAAAAAAAATATATAAAACAATAAATAAGAAAATAAAAAGTATTAGAAATAAAGTAACAAAGTCACTAAAAAACATTGGTGCGCAGTCTCACTTTGTCACTCTTGAGCGATTTACATAGGTAGACACATACGTGTATAGCATAACTTCTCCCAACGACTCTGACATCAACCTTAGTGCGTTCTGATGCTTTTTGAAGTACTTCTATCAAAACTGCGAAACTCAAACCATTTTCACTTCATTTTGATTAAATGAGAATGCAACGTTTTTCCTTATTACGAGGACAAGAAAACACTTCCGCTACATTATTGTGTTACTGATTATTTACTTTCCGTCTATTTTTTCCTCATTTAGCACTGCATGAATGAGTGAACATAAAATATTCGAAACAAAACATGAAAATTGCATAAGCCACACAGTGTTGAAAATTTATTAGTCCTGTGTTGCAAGCAGCGCTTTGTGACAGCTTCTTGCCGCCCCCTCCGCCGCGACCATAACGTTTTCATATGGAATTCACTGCGGTGTGATCTGAGACTCTATCATTAACGTATGTAGTGCGGGTGGAAGCCAAGCATGTGTATGCATATATGAGTTTACATGTTGGTTGCGGCAAGACAAACATCAAGGATATGACGAAAAACTGCCACCAGCAACAACTTAAACAAGTGAAAAATAAAAAAGAGAGGGAGAGCGGTAGAGAGAAACTCGCGGCTAAAGTGACAGCTATGAGAATATAAAGGAAATGCATAAAGTATACAATTTCCGAGTGCCTTTACTGCATCTATGTTTCGTCACTATTTTAACGCTGCCGCTGCTGTTGTTGTTAGTGTTATAGCATCTCATTTTTTATTAATATATATATACGTGTATTTTTGATATATTGCACGGAAGATATATACTCACACTGGGGCTATCATAATATTCGCAAGCGCATAATAAAGAAAAAGTGCAAACAAACACAAGACATATGTATGTACGTGTACATACGCACATTTTTACAAACACCAATGCATATATTAAGTATGCTGAAAGTGCACAAAAAATGAATGAAAATGAAAAAATAAATAAATAGATAAACAAAAATGGCAAATATACCGTAACGCATGAGAATGTACAAATGCATCTGAGTCCTTGCTATTTACATATTTACATATGCGCACATCGTCATACAACATAAACGTATGTATGTATTTGTATACCATATATTTGAAAACACAATGCAATGGAGTTACCTGCCAGAAATTGCCTTCTAAATGAGAGGTAACAGTGACAGCTTACGAGCGCCGAGCTGGTTGCTGGTTGCTGGTTGTACGCAACAAACACGACATCTTTTGATATATTTCATTTAAAATAATGAATTTTTATTTATTTATTTATATATGTAAGCTTTTAGGAAGCTTGTGTCGCATAAGTTTGTAAGCATAAAGGGGAGGTGTGGTATGAAATTTGACTGGGAAACGTATTAGTAAGGCAGTGAGTGCCCTTTACCCGGCAAGAAGCGCTACTAGTTCTGAATGGGTTGTAAGAGAACCTACGTATAGGAACTTGCGACTACTCGTATAGCCAATTTGTTGAAACAATTGAGCTTTGTTACAACCAAACGAGTATGAATGCACTGACAACACACACAAGTACAATGGGCGTTAGTAACAGTGCTAAATGTAGAAAGTGCAGGGAGAAAGACTTGAGTGAGACGCCGGTACACCTCCACTGCTGCCGCCCGACTTTGTCTAAGAGTTTCGAAAGACTGAAGGAAGTATCAAAATTGTATACCAAAGCTCTTTTAATCGGTAACTTTCTTTCCTTTTAATGCTTTTGCGGGACTATTTTATTTGGGAAAAATAAATTTCAATCAGTTTCATTTTTTAATACGAGTATATACAATATATAAAAGAACGGCTTTGTGCGGAATGATCGAAGAGACCTGAAATTTGGACCGGATAAGAAAGGATTATCCGAAAAGTGTTTTCAAGGAAAAGGAAAATTTCTAAAATTTCCCTCATCCCATAAAATTACATCTTCCAGTCCAAGAGTGTTCAGTTTGCCTTCAAGTTCAGACTCTCAAGCATGAGTAGACTCGCTTATCTCATGTCAATTATATGCAGCATGACCCAGAGTAAGCTCACAGAGTAGACTGGTGATGCTAACACCTCAAGGGAAAATAAAAAAAAACCATTATCTACAAGGAAATACTTTTCATGTTTACTTAAGCTTTATATAATATATACATATGTATATGTATATTGGTGTATCTCGCGTTGTATAAGACCGATTGGGTTCTTCTAGATGAATTAGAAAGAAAGAAAGTTTTGTGTTTGGTTGCATCCATCTGTTCCTGTCCATAGCGAACAATTTTACTGGTGAAAAATTCGTTACAAGAGAGGCTTATGAAAATCGACTGCCTCAATTTTTTGCAAAATAAAAACAGGGGTTTCTATGAGAGAGGCATAATGAAATTACCTTTAAAATGTGAACAAGGTATCGAACAAAACGGCGCATATTTGACCTAAATTGGATCATTATAACTATGGCAATTGAAGCCTTAAGTTTCATGCAAAAATAATGGATTAATTTTTACTACACCTGATATATACATATATTATTGTTACTGAAGCGATTTTTGACCGAGCTCCTCCTCCAATCTTCGATTTTGCGTCTAAATGTGTTTCCAACAAATGGAGGTACCTGCAGTTTATACGAAGCCGCCTCCAAACGGCTAATTGTTTTTGTTTATGAGGATCCTTTATTTCATGCCCGAAATGCCCTCTGTGGGGTGGCCATGCCCAGGAGATGAGCGACTGCAATTAGAAAATTATACTTAATTTTTTATTTAAATTAATTCTCTATAATTTTTGGATGTGGATCATACCAGAATTTGAACCCTAGCCTAGCGAATGGCCGGACGAAATGCTAACCACTTTGATACCTCCTCTGCTCCGCTTTAAGTCCCCATATTATACTAAAAAATGTTTTATTTAACAAGTTTTCAAAAAATTTCTTATATCATTTTTATATTATTATAATCTAAATATCTGAAAAATCAAATTAAATCTTTATTAAAGGCATTTTCAAATTCCATGCGGACGACCTCGCGGGTAAACTCTAGTAGTATATTATTAATAGTAAAGGGTGGTTAAATTGTAAGGGCCGATGTTGAATGTGAACCACACCTAAACGCTAAGTTTTTTTCCGAATTTAATTTGACATTTCTCTATTTCAGACTTACTCAATTTGAACCATGGAGAGATACACAATCCAACAACGTGTTAAAGTTATCCAGACTTATTATGAAAATTTTCGAAGAAAATCATCTTCAGTGATGAGGCACATTTTCACCTCAGTGGATTCGTCAATAAACAGAATTGCCGCATTTGGGCGAATGAGAATCCAAGAGTGATTGTCGAAAAACCAATGCACCCACAAAGAGTGACTGTTTGGTGCGGTTTATGGGCTGGCGGCATCATCGGGCCGTATTTTTTCCAAAATGAGGCCGGTCAGGCAGTTACTGTGAATGGTGTTCGCTATCGTGAGATGATAACGAATTTTTTATGGCCACAATTGGAAGATATGGGTATGGACGATATGTGGTTTCAGCAGGACGGTGCCACTTGCCACACAGCTAACGAAACAATGGCTCTTTTGCGCAACAAATTCAATGGCCGTGTTATCTCACGTAATGGCGATGTCAATTGGCCCCCAAGATCATGTGATTTGACACCGTTGGACTTTTTTCTCTGGGGTTATTTGAAAGAAAAGGTGTACGTCGATAAGTCAGCAACAATTCAAGAGCTAAAGGATGAGATAATTCGGCACATTAACGGCATAGAAACTCCATTATGCCTCAGCGTCATCGAAAATTTGGACCATCGTATGGAGGTGTGCCGCCGAGGTCGCGGCGCTCATTTGGCCGATATTTTGTTACATACATAATTGAGTAATACCAATATATCATAATAAAATAAAATTTCAATAATTTCCTAAATAGTTTGTGTTTTATTCAAAATCAACATCGGCCCTTGAAAATTTAACCACCCTTTATATCAGAGATTACAAAAAAAAATATTTACATATTTTCTTTGAAATTTGTTGTTTTGGTCCCTCAAGATATCGGAAATATGAAAACTTAAAAGATTGTAGCGCTGTGGTCATTGTGATTGGAACTGACTTCGAAAGAAAGTAACAATTTTTTTAAGTATGCTGTATCAAAACCTATATACTCAGTGCTTAAGAATTAAGAATTTGTTCCCATATTATTTATAGCAGGTGATGAACAAATCTCTAGCTATTTAGTGTAATAGGCGACCTTCCGCGATCGGTCTCGGGCTCAGGGCAGTCCGGACTGTCACTGGTTTTCGCCCACCGGTGGGTAACGCAGGGGTCATCGTAAAAAAAATTAAAAGTTAGTAATAAAAAAGATCCTAGTTCCTGCTATTCACGAGTAGAATAACATACTTTAATTTCATCCTAATAGGTTAGACAAAAATTTTTTATCGACGCGTTTGCAGCTACCTTGCTCGAATTAAACCAAAGCCATCCATCTGGTACTACTGAGAACTAAAAGGTTTATGCAAGCCATAACAGCCAGGTAGTATTACCAAGTCTAAGCTATTCTTTGGAACAACTGCATTTAACGCCTCGAAAGCTCACATTGCTAGTGTGCAACCAATTTCAAAAAGCCTAAGATAAGAAGTCATGCCTTACAACAAATTAATATATTTTTTTTTAAGTTTGCTTTTGAAATATTTCTAAAAAAGTTCCTTTTTCCTTGGAAAATTTTGTAACCTGTAATTGTGCCCGGAAGAGTTGAGTCAAAGGCAAATACCAATAATACCCATTCGAGCTCACTCGTGACTAATTTATGCTCCATTGAAGCCTGAAGACTAGTTCTGGAAAACTCTTTTTAGAGATTAGTTGCACAATGTTTCCACATATTGCAAAAAGTTGCACATTTCCTAAATTGATACATACGCATATATATATGTACTATTTAGGTAAATGAACACTTAAGAAATATTATCAACAATGGAAAACTAAATATGTATATTTAAAAAATTTCCTAAAATTGCACATAAACAAAATAAAAAGTTTATAGCAAATTTACCGTAATAAATGAAAGTATCGGCGGCCGCGGTTGCCGAGTGATTAGCATTGAGTACTGCCATTCGGAAGGCTAGGGTTCAAATCCTGGTGTCGTAATAACATCCAAAAAATGTATTTAAAATTCAAAATTAATCCCTTCCCATTGTCTTTCTGACATGAAATAAATGCTCCTCGTAAAAAACCCATCAGCCGTTCGGAGGCGGCTTAGTATAAATTGTAGGTCCCTCCATTTGTTGGAAAACCATCAAGTCTTAAAACCACAAATTGGATTAGGAGCTTGGCCGAAAATAGCTTCAGCGGTTACAAAGCGCCAATTATACCTATATACACGTATATATGAAAGTAAATAATGTTTTTTAGACGCAATGTTTTCAATGAGGCAATACTTTCTTCGGAGTTGGTTTTTGACAGCTGTTACAGATTTATGATTAATTCAGAACAACGTTTGCAAATCGTGCAAATTTATTATCACAATAATGATTCGGTTCTGGCGATGCGTCCAATATTCGACACATGTACCCGCCTATCTGATTCGGTAATTTGAACACCCATAGATCGGTTTCTTCCCATCTTTACTCGCGTCATCAGAGATGCTCTACTAAGTACACTGAACATGGAAAAAGCTACTGCTGCTGTAGAGCAGAGTATCGAAGAAGACCCAAATGACGAGGTGGCCAGCAATCCCGGTTTTTAAAAAACAAATTTGTTCAGCGACGAAGCTTTAATGGGCACGTCAATACAAAAAATTGTTACAATTGGAGGGATGATAATTCAAAAGCTATTGTTGAGACGCTGTTACATCCCTAAAATGTCACTGTTCGATGTGCTCTAGTAGCAGAGCGAATCATTGATTCATATTTGTTCACAAACACAACCGGCCATAATTTTTCAGCCATTATTAATGGCTTTTTCGTACCTGACTTGAAGGGTGTTAGTGTGGACGATCTTTAGTCCCAATAAGACCGCGCTACATGCCATACAGCCAACGAAGAAGAACACTTTTGGTGAGCGCATTAGTTTGTGTCATGGGCCTGTGGCGTGGCCTCCGAAATCGTGCGACACGATTAATGCTGCCACACGGTTCCAACGGATGCAAAAATACGTCGAAAATTTAAACTAAATTCTTGCCCATAACATTAAATTATATGTGTTTTATTTCTTCTTGAAAACCACATGTCTCAAAAAATACAATATTATTTGTTAATCTAATGTATCAATCAATTAGCTGTTTGCGAGCCAAAGAATATAAGACATAATACACAAATAGGGTTGACGGTAAAGTGTGAAGCCAAATGTCATAGGCGAGAAATGAAAAATTTGGAGAATGTTCTCTTTACCTTTCTTCTTGGTTGGAATCCTGGACAAACCTGCATACAAAATAAAATAGATATCGAGGTATTTCTAAGTTCCAACATACCTTTAAGGAATCGCGAATGACATTCGGAAGGATATACTCGTCTGTTGCGTCCACGTTTAGCACTATGGAAAGGTAGTCGTTTGGAGTCTTAAGTGACGTCTAAAACAAATGAAGCTTCAGTTGAACCAATCCATCATATCTGATTTAAAGGTTCACTGAAGTCTAATTGCGCCAGACATGCGGCATCAGTCTTGAAGCAAGCATGCAGTTAACATGTTAGGTCACTTAATTGGAAGGGCCCTGCCCAGCTGGTTGATAAGTAAGGCTAACATAACCGCTATCCAGGTAATGGGATGAACGTGACAATGACGAAAGCAAATAGGTTTTTGTGGCATTTATTACATCGGATATACTCGTATGAAGAAACGCTAATTTGAAGTTGGATTTGTACTTATGATGTGACTTAGTCACCGAGTATTATCATCACTCCGAAGGGCGAACGTTTTGCCACAAGCCGTATCAAAGCAAAGCGCTTCAACGTATATGTGATCTGCGTTCACGCATTGATGGAAATGAAGAACCCTGTGATCAAAAATTCCTCTTATGAGTGGTGCACCAACCCATCTGTAACAATGTGTTTGGCGACTGTACCGCCAGGGTACAATTCATTAATTTGCGTTGTGAACTGCCAATCTGAAGACCAGAGCTCGAGTCCTGGTACGATCAACAACCAAAATTACAGAAAATTAACATTTCTAATTGCGATCGCTCTCGACATGTTAAGCCCTCCGAGTATATTTCTGATATGAAGTCAGAGCTCTTTAATGAAATACATCTTGCGTTCGGAGGCGGCTTAGAATAAACTGAGTAAGCTCTATTTGTTGGAAAACATCAAGACGTATACCACAAATACGTATGCTCGGATCGAACACTTGATACTCGGCTCCGTCTGAGGTAGACTTTTTTATTTCACGTATTTCGATTTTCAAAGATTAAACCTGAATACTAATGAAATACAGTATATATTGGTCTAGTGAAAAGTCGTCTTTTATTTTTGTATTTTATTGAAAGCTTTATTTACCAATGTTGAAGCCCTTGTCACTAGTGACAAAATATTGAAACAATCGAATTTCACAGGCTCCCATTGAGGCCAATCACCACCAGCCAAATCATTCACTATAGACAGGAACAGATGGTGATCACTTAGCGCGAGGCCCGGAATATAGGATGTATGCACAAGAACCATCCACCAAAGCTCTGGAAGCTAATGGAGAGTTATTATTGATGTGTGTAATCTGGCGTTATCCTGATGAAACACAATTCCCCTCCTTCTAGGCGATTGCTTCCTTCAGACGAACCAGTTGCCGACAGTACAGGGCCTCCAAAAAACCTGTTATTTTCAAACAACTTTTATTTATTTAATAAAAAAGAATATTTATAAATCAAAGCTTTAATAGATAATTAGACGTATAAAAATAGTAATTAATTTTTTCTTTAAATGGCGGCTTTTAAAATTGCTGCTAAAACAGGTCCCTTTCACGACACGATAACTGAAAAACGAATTATCTGAAAGCAAAAATCAAAACGGTTTTTTACTCTGTATCACATTGGCTATAGCCAGAACTACAATAAAACACTTTCACAAAAAAAAAAAAAATGGCGGACATTTTTTAATATTTTTTACCTTTTTTTCAATTTCTATTGTTTATAAAATTTTTTAAATAACAATGAATATTTTTGGTTCTAGTACCGGCCATAGGGAGACATTTTAGGAGTAAAATGACGTGTAGTTCATGTTGATAAGTTCAATAGGTTCTAAAAAGGAGTTTCACCCAATTGAACAAACGTGCTTTCAAGAAAAAGACGATTAAAGTACTCCGATCTCCCCTCTTCTATACTTATGGTACTTCGTGTTCTTGCGGACCTTCGGGACTAATTCTATATTATTTCTAAGAGTATTTTCCAGCAAAAAAAAAATTCAATTTTTTTTTTATTTTTTAGAGGAACTTGGCCTTAAGTGGTCAAAGCTTCTTTCATTATCTTTTTCGGTACAAAATATCACCTTCCAAACGCCATCTATCATAATCCAATCGCGCTTACAGAAGGTTTAATTTTTATTGGACCAGCACTTAAGGAGACTTTGTATCTTTTGTATTAAAAAGCTTTTTTCGAAAGAGTATTTCAGAATACATACACCATTTAATCAACAAACGAAAATGCGACCACTATTTGTAGATAATTAAAAGGCCACAGACGCACTTCAATAAAAAAGTTTTCTGCTGATTGGAAAAAAGAAACAAAAACTATTTAATAGCGTTGATTAAATTTGTCTAAATATGTATTGTTGTTTATTATAAAATGTCCGAAAGTGAGATTGTTAAGCGAATGGATTTTGGGAATACAATTTGTTTGAGCATGCATATATATATATGGTAAGTATGTATGAGTGTGTATAAATAAGCAAGCGAAATCCTTTTTTAATTAAAATACTCAACAAAGTGTATTAGCAAATTCGCAAAAGTTTTCAACATTCAAACGAGCATACAAGTCTTTGAAGATTATGCACCGGCAGGTGTTGAGCATAAAGCTATGCTGGTGTAGCTCAAAAGCTCTTCAGTTCACCTTAAGCCACTAAGCAGCTACGGATGCAACGGAAGGAATGTTTTGAGAAAATCAGGTTGAATGAGTTTAGTAATCAAAGCTAAAAGCAAAATTTTAAAACAATTAATGATGCAGTTGGGGTTCCTGCAAAGTAAAAAACTTGTGGATTAATATATGTATATTTATATAAAACATAAGAAAAACTGTTAAAGAAATTTAAAAATGAAATGATATTAAAAATAAACACTCGATTAGAATTTACGCTGGGTAAGACTGGAATATGACATCAAACTGAGATATGATTGACCACTCTCAAGCTCGAACACTCTTGGGAGAAACAAAATTTGGCTAACCTGAGGTTCCTTCAGTAGTAGCCCGAGTTTTATTGTTTTGGAATACTTTACAACAAAGACAAATCTTTGCTGCTCAAAGCACGATATTTCAATTATAACAATTGCGTTTGTCCCTTTTGATAGAGTTCTCACTAACAATCCTTACCTAGAACCCGAAAGCTGATTAATTTATGAGATTCCAATATTATTTTGATATGTGGCTCAGGCTTTTATGATACCCGGCGTTCAGAAATAGTCAGTGTAATGAGAAAATTGCCCTTGAATCCTATAAAGATATTCCTGACAGTAAAAAATTGTTGACCCTCCTATGGGTCGTCCAGTGTTATCCACTGTGCACCACGAGAAGTTGTGATACAACTTACGTCATCAAGAACACACCATTTATGGCTCATCCGAATAATTTTAAACATAAGATTTGAAACACAACATAACCGCCAAAGAATGTGGTCACTTTAGTGCAGCTCAAGCTTAATTCCAAACAAAATTAGTTGCGACTTGTAAACATTTAGAAAAGACTTGAAGTGTCAAAGTCCGCTGGGTATATCAACCGATATTGAGGTGTTTTCAGTGTAGTTACCTTACTTACCTTCACATATTTTTCGCCGTAAGCCTTTCTTGTACGATTAAAGCTGAATTATTCACAACGCGCCAGTCGTTGGCCGCTCGAGACCAATTGGAATAACCAAGTGAATTTAGATGCTCCACTCTCTGATTCTTCTAAGGGAGGGAGGAGGGAGTGGAGGTATTCGTCTGCATTTGCTTCCCTCTTCGGTTACTGCATCGAATACTTTCTAAGCTAGAGTACTATCGTCCATCCGGATGATGCGATGTAGCTCGAAGCAGCTCCTGTTAGCAAGATTGATTATGTGTTGGATTTTCAGGATGGACATTGTTACTGGCAAAAATAGTGTTGGTGGCTAGATAGACGAAATTTTCCACAACTTCAAAGTTTTCACTGTCAGCCAGGACAATTCTTGAGAAAGTGGGAGCATCGGTGCAGTTGCAGTTTTGGTCAACTGCGAGTGGCTGAAGAACTTTCTTTAAGTTAAAAATATACACAGAGCTATTAACATTTCCCTCGAAGACAGACTAATCGGCTTTTTTATAGCGGCATGGAGATAAACACAATAACTACCCCGAGCTGAAGATAAAAGAAGCACCAAACAAAAGTGAGGAGACATTTTATTTTCCCTTCCTAGATGCCACGCTTAGCCTAACACCCTAATACACTCACACCTGTACATATGGTAAGTATACCTACAAATTCATTGCTGATTATAAGTGACTGTGTGGATCCTTGCAAGGGTGTGGGTACTTGTGTGTGTGTGTTTGTAGTTTGTAAAACTGAATTAGTTTAGTTGTTGCATACCACACGCACTCAACTTTATATGCCAGACAAGTAGACTGAACTCGACAGACCTGTGGCCTGTGGCAGTACATGGACAGGCATTAGCCACTATGAACCATCACTACCACTACCGATGCTGCCATTGTTGTTGGTCAACAAAAATGCACACTTACATATATATATGGTATGCATATGTGTGATCTTAACGCGCACACACACACACACACCCCAACACACTGGTGTACTGGTGTAGAGTTTACCACTTGCAACGGCAGCTTACCACTTCACTGTTCATTATTGTTAATGGTGTATTGTTGCCAAATAGATTTTTGTTGTTACTGCTAGTGCTGTTGTTGTTGTTTTATTTATTGTTGTCTTTGACCCTCTGGCTTTTGTATACTTCGGTTGTTGTTAAATTTGCCTGCAACATTTTTGGCGTTAATGATGAAGTGGCAGTGACCACTCGTTGCCATAGTTGCCACATGCCACAGCAATGCGGTGCAGCAGGGTTAGTGGTTCTACCAAAAGCGAGTGCAGAAACAAAAACAAAATGACAAGCAACAAAAGGCCAAACTAAATGCGTACATGCATGCATGTAGGAGTACCATATGTACTTGCATACATACATATATAACATATAATTCCTATTATTATTTTAAAAATAGCAAAATGTGTGAGTGCATGTATGATTAATAAAAATATATGTACATATACTTTTACCAGGTGTACAAGTATGAAATGTCGTTTTTTTTTAAATAAAAAAACACGTTAAATTTTGTGGAAAAAGAAAAAATCATTTATTCAAAGTATTTGCCGTCGCTAGCTACACATTTTTCCCATCTCTCGGGCAATTTGTGGATTCCACGCCAGTAGAACTCATCGTCTTTTGCGGCGAACCATTCATCGAGCCATTTTTTCACACTTTCGTAAGAATCGAAGCGCTGCTCAGCGAGTGCGTGTCCCATCGAAGCGAATAGGTGGTAATCGGATGGGGCCAGGTCTGGTGAGTAAGCCGCATGCGGAAGCACTTCCCAATTGAGTGTTTCCAACGTGTCGCGAACCGCTCTTGCCGTATGTGATGGAGCGTTGTCATGGAGAAAAATGACCTTGTGTTGTCTTTTTTGATATTCCGGTCGTTTTCTCTGAAGCGCACGGTTCAAATTGATCAATTGTTGTTGGTAGCTTGCCGTATTTGCGTTTGAGCATCGTCTTCATCCAATAATGCTTGCAGTTCGGCGTCTTCGAACCTTTTTGGTGGTTTTCCGTGCTCTTTGTCGTCGACGTCAAAATCACCACTTTTGAAGCGTTGAAACCACCGTTCACACGTTTTCACAGTTGGTACTTGTTCGCCAAAGGCTTCAACAAGCATTCGGTGCGATTCCGCAGCTGTTTTCTTCAAATGAAAACAGAAAATTAACACTGTCCGCGTTTGCTCTTTATTCGGCACGAAACTCGACATGTTGACTGCACTGAGAGTAAACGATAATGACGCTCGATTCGCGCAAAACTATGGTGGTTCGACAGTCAAGGTTGACACTTCACAAGGTCAAAGTTTTATGACAATCGATAAATATTTACGTTTGCGAGACATCTATATGTTCGAACCGACATTTCATACTTGTACACCTGGTACATATTGCTGTGAATGTTCGAACAACATGCATACGTGTATATATTTTGTATAAGCTGAGTAGTCACAGTTCATTCAGGCACTTTATAATGTTAATTTAGATATGTTTGTACGTATGTTTATCCGTACACTAGCAGACTTACATTACATACTCTCATTCATGCAACTAAAACAAAAATTTTTGTGGATAAAAAAAAATCCATATACGAGGGGATTAACAAAAGTTCGGTAAGGTGACCAGAATAAAAACAAAAAAAAATCTCTCTGTATTTATTCAAAATCTAGATTTTTAAGCTTATCAAGTTCAGCATTAACCGCATTAATCATCTCTCCTTTTAAACTTTTTTTAATTTTTAGAAATAACCAGAAATCACAAGGTGCTATATTCGGGGAATATGGTGCTGGGCGTATTTCTTCGATCCCAGAGATCACAATAGCATTACTCATTATTTCAGCAGTGTGGGATGGCGCGTTGTCATGATGTAAAAAGTAGCGCCGCAAATCATTTTTCTTCCTGTTTTCCAACAAATTTTTTAAAACTTTTGGTAAGCACTCTTCGCTCTTATGTGTACTATTTTGTAGTTACCGTCTGACCCTTTTTCAGAGGAATACCAACTACGATTTTAGATCGGGTGAAGTAAACTGACATCATTACTTTTGCTGCTGATTTTTGTTGCTTAGCTTTTACGGGTGAGTTTGCTCTTGTTGGACTCCATGCCATGGACTGATGTTTGGTTTCTGGATCATACTTATAGAACCAAGATTCGTCACCGGTAACGACTTCACTAATTTTCTAGACTGACCATTTTCGCATTTGTTTAGGAAAAATTGAGCAAATGCACTCGAGCCTCTGCCATCGGGCAGACTTCCTAGTGTATCCCAGATGATTACTTAATATTCACGACCCAGCCATGGCATTCAAGCCCAACTCATTAGCAATCATTTCTCGTGTCAACTGTGGGTCTTCGTCAATCTTGGACAGTGACATCATCAGTGGAAGATTTTGATCGACCTTCTCGGTACTCGTCCTCAACGGAGAAATGACCGATCTGGAATCTTCGGAACTACTTGTAAATAGTCTTTAAAAACGGTGCAATCGTTCCATATGCAAGTATCTGAGTATTTATATTCTCTGTAAATTACACAGGAATCCCAAAAGAGAATCACATGGCGAATTTCTCTTTGCGTTGATGGTGGAATTTCGTCTGACCTATCCTCTGCTCGCTCTCTTGTGTTTTATCCTCTCCATTTTAATTTAAAAGAAGGAAAAAAAGTACTTGCAAAGGATTTAGTGTTTTTAGATTTAACAAAAACAAATTGAAGTCACAAACTGACCGAACTTTTGTTAATGACCTCGTCTATAGGGTTATCTATTTCGTAGCTTCGGAACCACAATTTGATATTTGTCAAATTACTACAAAAATGAGGATTCGCTCAAAAGCATCTGAGAATATTGCTGTTGTAGCCCAAACTATTGATGCAATCTCAGATTTGTCCATTCCTCGCCGCGCTTTGGAATTCAGTATTCCCCAAACGCTGTTTGGGTCCTTTAAATGCAGGAAAATTAACCGGAATTTGATCGAAAAATCATCTTGACTGATGAGGCCCATTTCCACCTCGTTGGCTACGTCAATAAACAAAACTGTCGCATCTGGTTCTAGGAGATCCAACATTTATTTTGTTGAAAAGACTCTCCACCCTCAAGTGTAACTGTTTGGGGTTATCGGACATTACTTTTCCGAAACTGAATGGACTACGCTGTCGAGAGTTGATTAATGATATGGACACCGTTTACTTTCAACAAGATGGCGCTACGGGCTACACAAACAACCGATAGTTTGCTAGTAAAAAAAGATGTGATCGCAATTGGCCACCGAGAAGATCTTGTGATTTAACACATCGGATCATTTATCTCAAAAATATAATTTTTCTTGGAATAATATTATAACACCTCTTATTGCAAAACCCTGTTGTTGTTAAAACTTTAAAGAAATTTTGAAGGGACTGGATCGGTTACAGATATTGTAAAGCCTGTGCATCACCATTTTGCTAGTTTTCCACCTCAAATACCTCTACTGTAAGTGAATGTGTAGTCGATGCATCGAATTTATCTGACGGAGACTTCCTTACGTCAAATTATTGTATTTTTCACTTTTGGACATAAAGGGTGGTTAAATTTTCAAGGGCCGATGTTGATTTTGAATAAAACACAAACTATTTAGGAAATTATTGAAATTTTATTTTATTATGATATATTGGTATTACTCAATTATGTATGTATCAAAATATCGGCCAAATGAGCGCCGCGACCTCGGCGGCACACCTCCATACGATGGTCCAAATTTTCGATGACGCTGAGGCATAATGGAGTTTCTATGCCGTTAATGTGCCGAATTATCTCATCCTTTAGCTCTTGAATTGTTGCCTGCTTATCGACGTACACCTTTTCTTTCAAATAACCCCAGAGAAAAAAGTCCAACGGTGTCAATTCACATGATCTTGGGGGCCAATTGACATCGCCATTACGTGAGATAACACGGCCATTGAATTTGTTGCGCAAAAGAGCCATTGTTTCGTTAGCTGTGTGGCAAGTGGCACCGTCCTGCTGAAACCACATATCGTCCACATCCATATCTTCCAATTGTGGCCATAAAAAATTCGTTATCATCCCACGATAGCGACACCATTCACAGTAACTGCCTGACCGGCCTCATTTTGGAAAAAATACGGCCCGATGATGCCGACAGGCCATAAACCGCACCAAACAGTCACTCTTTGTGGGTGCATTGGTTTTTCGACAATCACTTTTGAATTCTCATTCGCCCAAATGCGGCTATTCTGTTTATTGACGAATCCACTGAGGTGAAAATGTGCCTCATCACTGAAGATGATTTTCTTCGAAAATTTTCATAATAAGTCTGGATAACTTTAACACGTTGTTGGATTGTGTATCTCTCCATGGTTCAAATTGAGTAAGTCTGAAATAGAGAAATGTCAAATTAAATTCGAAAAAAAACTTGGCGTTTAGGTGTGGTTCACATTCAACATCGGCCCTTACAATTTAACCACCCTTTACAACTGCATCCATATAAAGACCTGCTCACATAACAACTGAAACCAGCTGACTATTCATAACGCCGAACATACGTTGAAACATACGTTGCCCACTGAGATCGTCCGACTTGACAGGTGGACTTTTTATATATTGCATTATATGTTCCAAAAAGTGAAATTACTTCAACTGGATCGAAATGAGCAAAAGTTTGCTCAGGGAGGTCATTGGAGGGATATAATATTTCACGTATAATGCCAAGGTTTAAATTCATTTATGTAAAAAAAAGGAATTTATTTAGAATAAAAAAGAAATTTTATTAAAAAAAAAAATTTAAAAACATTTTACAAACGTTTATCTCCAAAATCGGAAATTGGATAGCCCTGTACATATTTATTTTAACAACTACTAATATTTCATTTCCCACCATCAAATATTCTGAACTATAAATTTATTCTCATTCTCACACCTACACATGTATGTAATACAATAATATAATTTTGAGCATTAATATCCATACGTTGTATGTTCGTATGTTAAATAGTACACCAACAAGAAAGGCGTAATCATCCTGCTGCCATCTTCAGCTTTTTGACCAGTTAGTTGTGAAATAAGCATAGTTGCATGCCACAAAGCCTTTTATAATGTGGGTTCATATTGAGAGTTAGAAAAATATTCGTATATGTAAGTAGAACTTTACTTCTTTCTGCTGAATACAACTTCTAAATTGAAACAATTATAAAGAGCTTTCCAATAAGAGGTCTTTTCGAGAGATAACACAGTCCGGAAGCTTTTGCCTGGGTGGCATGTAGCGCCGTCTTGTTGAGAGTAAATGTTGTCCATATGAATACCAACTAATTCCTTTGATAAAAAATCATTAATCAGCTGTCGATAGCGGAATCCGTTCACCAAAACTGTTGATCCAGCCTCATTCGAAAAAGTAAGGTACAAGAACTCCGCGATACACGTTGAGGATGGAGAGGATGGATTCAACAATAAATCTTGGGTTTTCTCAGTCCCAGATTGAACAGTTTTGCTTATTGACGTAGCCATCGAGGTGGATGGAAATTCGCCTCGTCAATCAATTTGATTTTTTTATTGAATTCCGGATCATTGCATCAATGCTTTTCAAGGACCCAATTAGCAAAGGCACGGCGTTGTTGATGATCGGTGGGAACATTTAGAGGCCTTAAAACATAAGTTGTTATGCGAAATTCGATGTAATGACATCTGTGGAATGCCCAATTCCAAATTACGACGAGGAATAGGCAAAGCTTCTTCAACACTTTTGGCTATACTAAAAATTACAATTACTTCAAAAATGACATCTACCGGCATAGCAGGCTATTCAAAATAACACTCCTTATTGGAAAACTCTTTATCTTTGCGATAGAATGTCTTAAAGCTTGGATAAGACTAACCGTTTTTTCGGAATATTAATTAGTTCACACTACAGGTAAGTAGAAATACATATGTACCATATGTACCTAAAATTTTTCTCATTGCAAGAATACTAGTTCTTAACTTGAAGCTTTATTTCTTTACTCTTGAAAATTTTAGAACCATTTGAATTTTTGAACAACTCGACAAAGTTAAATCAAGAACTCTCTAACTTGCCTCTTCTTCTTCATTGACGTGGACATCGCTTACGCGATTTTAGCCGAATTAAAAATAAACAAACTCTTCTCTCGAAACTCCCCATCGGATGTCGACATTGTCTGCGCTTCTGCACCATATAGTACGACGGGAATGATGAGTTTTGCATAAATACCAAATTCAAACATAGCTGATTGTGCTATCGAAGGCAGCTTTAACATCGATGAAAAGGTGATTCTTCTATCATGGTGAGTATGTGGTCAACTTGATAAGGTTCAATCGGCTTCGTAACGGTGGGCTCAAGTCTTTCACACAATATGCTTGGTAGAAACTTATATGGCAATTGGCGCAGACTGTGGGATCCCACTTTTTATGATACTTTCCGAAATCCAATAGTTTCGTTGTCTGTACGTAGGGAGCTTGAGATGCTACCAGGGGTATTAGTTGAAATTTCGATAAAGAAAACACTTAATTTTCAGAGGAATTTTAAAATTTTTTTATTCAAAGTATTGACCATTGGTTTCTACACATTTCGCCCATCTCTCAGGCAAATTATGGATACCATTCCAAAAAAACTATTTCTCTTTCGAGGCAAACCATTCGACGAGCCATTTTTCGACTTCTTCAAAATTAGCGAAGCACTGCTCTGCAAGGGAGTGTCCCATCGATGCGAAAAGGTGATAGTCGGAGGGAGCGAGGTCTGGAGAGTACGGCGGGTGCGATAACAATTCCCAATTAAGTGTTTTTAATGTGTCTTTCACCAGTTTAGCGGTATGAGACGGCGCGTTGTCATTTTGCAAGATAACTTTGCCATGTCTTCGGGCCCATTCCGTCCGTTTTTCGATCAACGCATGATTCAAATTGATCATTTGTTGTCGGTAGCGATCCGTGTTCACCGTTTCACCAGGTTTTAACATCTCGTAGTACACCACACCACACTGGTCCCACCAAACACAGAGCATTGTCTTACGGCCAAAGCGATTTGGCCTTGCAGTCGATGGGTCAGCTTCACCAGGGGAAAGTCATGATTTTTTTCGCTTCGGGTTCTCAAAATAAATCCATTTTTCGTCCCCCGTGACAATTCGATACAGAAAACATTTCCTTTCGAATCGTTGAAGCAGCATATCACAAACGGTTTTTCGATTTTCCATTTGTCTATCGTTCAGCTGGTGTGGCACCTATTTTCCATACATCTGGATCTTTCTCATGGCTTTTAAACGTTGGCAAATTGCTCCTCTAGTCGCATGTAGTGTTTCTGCCAATTTTTGTTGCGATTGGGTTGGATCAACATCCAATAACGCCTGAAATTCCTCGGCTTCGAACTTTTTCGCTGCACCAGGATGTTCATTGTCTGTCAAATCGAAATCTCCACTTTTAAATTGACGAAACCATGTCTCACATGTTCTAATCACTGGAGCATGTTCACCATAAGTTTCTACCAGCAACCGGTGAGCTTCAGCTGCTTTTTTCTTTTGATGAAATAAGATAAGCAACGAATGCCGCAAAAGTCGATTTACTTGGAACGGAACTCGACATATTGACTGAGGTAAACAAATGTGACGCTATTATTTTGGCGGAATGTGACTTGCGTATTTTTGTAGGTTAATGTCACTAGAAAAAAATTTCATACATGCCAAATCATAGATATTTATACATATTACTAGCTTCATCTACTAGTAAAACCGGCAAACTTCAACTAACATCCCTGGTACTTTGTGTGACAACAACGACAAGACTTTGAACCATAAGAAATGTAAGATGATGTACTTTTCGCAAAGACTTGTTCAATCTTCTCCTTATAAATACAATTATAACTTTGTGGGTTTGGGGGTTATAATCAATCAATCAACCAATCTCAACTTCCATCTTCATATTAATCTCACCGTCTTAAAAGCTTTAAATGATTTTGCCTTTGTCATAAGGTAATCTAAAAAATTTGAAGTCTTATATGACTTTGGTGTGGCCACCATTAGAATATGGTTCACTGATATCGAACCCTAATTATCAAGTTCATTCCAATAATTCGGAGTCTGTTCAAAACAAATTTTACTTTTTGCATTAAGACATTTCCGATGCAACTACATATACGATAAATCTTCCAACTCGTGTATCTAGGCCGTTTAAGCCCAGTGTTACGATTTTAATTTTTATTTCAGCACCTTTGGCCTCTCAGATTCACTTTTTAGCATACAATTAAACCATTCTCTCAACAAGTAAATTTTAAATTTTTTAAATTACTACTTTTCAACTGTTGGAAGGGTGAATGGTATAGGTTGGTTGATTGGTTGAAGTGGTTGCCGGACCTCAGCTCACTTATGCCACCAAACGGGCCCAGTGTGATACGACTGAGGATCAAAATAAAACCAATGTGTGGAGTTTGCAAAATTATGTAGTCGCCGTATATTTCTCCCCATAATCTCCAAAAGTTGCCGCCCCGAGAGACTTTAAAGTACGCCTCAAAAGTGTGCGGCATTAGCAAAACAATGGCCCTAAGGCTTCAGGTTCCTCTTGTTATCTGCAACTTCTGCTGAAGTCGATAGATTTTACGCCCAACATATGTACGTGTCTGCCTAATAGAAGAGAAAGCCTAACAGAAGGGAAGTACTATGGTACTGTAGACATTTTCTTTCTTTCTGTTCTATTATTCATGTCCGTCTCCATTCTGAATTAACATCTTTAATGAATAACCCTTCTATATTGGGCTTACAAGTGGAGTGTAGCATGCCCTAAGCTCTTCCAAGATGGCGAAAGTAGAAGGGAAGTATTCTTCCTTTTAAGCTTGTCCGCCATCTCATTATATCAGGATCTAAGAGAACTGTTTGGTAATCATATTAAGTGATCTGCAACAGTTTGTTTCGGTTTTCGATTTTACTGTTATTAATTCCAGTGCTCTTAATGCGGCCTGACTATCCGAAAAGATATGAAAACGATTCTCAGAGATCACCATTAAGCTGGAACCAAAATCCCTTGAGTAAACTACACCATCGATCCTGCTACCTACATTTGATCCATCCGTTTAAAAAAAAATCGAGTCGGTGATTGATGGCATTATCCGCTCCGATGGGTTTCTATGCGGGATAACTTCCTTGAAATCTGTCTGTGGTTTATTGTTTTGTAGTTTTACTGCGGCACAGGCAACATTATGCAACCCCATATTGTTAATGGGGAGTAGATCTAAGAGGGCATTCATAAAGAAATTTGAAAAATTAATTTTCCAATTGCAATCGTCCCCGCTACAAGCTACTCATAAAAATTCATCAGTTACTAAAAAATATATAAAATAATTTGTAGGTCTCTCCATTTGTTAGTAAAATACCAGGCCGCATGCTCCTGAAAGTCAAGTTTTCAAAAGAGTAGTCCTTTTAAATTCGATCCAGAGCCACATCTATGTGTCGGCCCTGCTGGTGACGACCGATCATAGCAAGTATTTTGCCAAGGAAAGAGGCATGCCTACATCGCATGTAGAGACCCGAGATTGTTTAAGACTTTTCTGCCTTCTTACTAAATTTGAAATGGTATCCATCTATTGGGTTGCCCAAAAAGTAATTGCGGAATTTTCATATAGTCGGCTTTGACAATTTTTTTGAACGGCAGTGACTCTGTAATTGCATTCTTTCTTTTGTCAGTTATTAGCTGTCACTTTTAGCTTGCTTTAGAAAAAAAGTGCTCGAAATTTTGTTTACATTTGTTTGTTTGGCGTCAATTTTAATATGGAGCCCACAAAAGAGCATTTTCGTCATATTTTACTTTATTATTTCCGTAAAGGAAAAAACGCGGAGCAGGTTGCTAAAAAGTTACGAGATGTGTATGGTGATAAAGCCTTAAAAGAAAGACAGTGTCAAAATTGGTTTCGCAAATTCCGTTCTGGAGATTTTTCACTTAAAGATGAGCCACGTTCAGGTCGGCCAAGTGAAGTTGACGATGACGATATCAAGGCTTTAATCGAATCGGATCGTCATGTAACTGAGCGTGAGATAGGAGAGAAATTAAATATACCAAAGTCAACCGTTCATTATCACATAAAAAGTCTTGGACTCGTAAAAAAACTTGATATTTGGGTACCACATGATTTGAAAGAATTTCATTTAACAAACCGAATCAACGCTTGTGATATGCACCTTAAACGCAATGAATTCGATCCGTTTTTAAAACGAATCATAACTGGAGATGAAAAATGGATTGTTTACAATAACGTCAATCGAAAACGATCATGGTCCAAACATGGTGAACCAGCTCAAACCACTTCGAAAGCTGATATCCACCAAAAGAAGGTTATGCTGTCTGTTTGGTGGGATTTGAAGGGTGTGGTATATTTTGAGCTGCTTCCAAGGAACCAAACGATTAATTCGGATGTTTACTGTCAACAATTGGACAAATTGGATACAGCCATCAAGGAGAAGCGACCAGAATTGGTCAATCGTAAAAGTGTCGTATTCCATCATGACAATGCCAGACCACACACATCTTTTGATGCATCCACCATATAGCCCTGACCTTGCACCATCAGACTACCATTTATTTCGATCTTTGCAGAATTCCTTAAATGGTAAAACTTTCAGCAATGATGAGGGTATAAAATCGCACTTGGTTCAGTTTTTTGCAGATAAAGGCCAGAAGTTCTATGAGCGTGGAATACTAAATTTTCTGGGAAGATGGCAAAAGGTTATCGAACAAAATGGCAATTATATATTTGATTAAAGTTCATTCTAAGTTTTATTAAAAATGCATTTACTTTCTTTTAAAAAATCCGCAATTACTTTTTGGGCAACCCAATAAATTACTTTCAATGTTCGTAAAGTAGGATTTTCAAAATCCTCTTTACGCTTTCCTGACAGCTTTCTTGAAAGGTTTTAGGCGATCTTTTTATGATCGCCAAGATCCAGTCTTTTTGGCTTAGTTAAAGAGTATTCTACATATTTTCCAAAGCTCTGAGATTTCTTTGATTTCATTTATTTTCGGAACAAATAAACTGCATGACGGCTCAAAAGCAGCGTTGCAAGTTTTGTTGACAAAACTCATTCCTTCATCGATTTTTGTCGAGAGAAACAACCGAAAACCATTATTCAGTCTATTCGAGACCGCGTGAACAAGAAGTCAACTCCCTGACTGACCTATAGATAAAAAAAAACCTTGGTAAATTATTCAGAAATCTCAATGCAGTCTTGTATGCTAGATTCGAGGGGATTCTTTAGTTAGCTTAACAATATTAATTTGGTAGAAAAAAATTCTAATTGCCCCTTTTTGCTGAGTGTAAATAAGCTTCAAGGTCACTGGCTAACTGAATATTCAGTAAAATTTCCATTTGAAATTGCATATCAGCTCGCAAATAAGTACACAGTCAAAGCATAAACTACTCAATTTGGTATTTTATTAGAGTAGAAAAAAAAATTAGAAACGCGCGCAAAGATACCATAATGCCTACAAATAGGATTTGCTCGACGGACAAGCGGATTTCGCTAACCACTCTAACGCACAGCTAACGCCGAGGCACTCACGCCACTGAATTAGCTTGGGTTGAGTTAAATATTTTGCTTTGTTTAGTGATTCCGTTTATTGCAAAATTCAAAGTTCATGTTTGAAGAGCTCTCCTCTTCACTCCACTCGACTGAATTTTTAATTACAACCAATGCGCTGACTCGCTGCATTGTCGATGCGCGTGAATAAATGAACAAAAACGTGAAAGAGCAAAATTTTGCCTTGCCGTGACGTTGGCCAGTGGAGGGCTCAGCTCGGGTGGGGTGCATGGTAGTTGCGCGAAGGACAACTTATATTTAAGTACGTTGAGGTTGTTTTTCATATTAGCCTAATTTCGTGTGGCGTGGTATTGGCGCTGTTGTTGCTGCCGCTGCTGCCAAAATCTAAATCACCAGAAATCAGTTATAAATTTCAAGCGCCAAAAACAACGCTTATCTAACGCCCCAACGTCCGTCCTAGCCGCCGAAGGCAGCGGCAACAGCAAGTGCATCAATGACGTCTCGTAAAGGTTCTGATGGTTTGGTTTGATGTAAACGTGTTTTTGTCTGTGCGGCAGTGAGATGCAGTTAGGATGAATATTTGAATGCCTGTGTGTGTGTCGGTGTGAGCGAATGTGGCTCAGGGGCAGCAATAAAGCTGTAAAAGCAGACATTGCATTTACAAGTGCATATGCATAATTCTCTTTGCCACGCATCAAAAACATAAAAGCACACACACACACTCACACAGGCATACATGCTTACAACACACAACATCGAAATGCATTTATAACTTTGCTTATTTTGTGAACGATGGCTATTTGGTACGAGAGAGTATCTTGTTTGTGTGTGCATCCATGCGCGTCTTTAATTATTCAAATAAAATTTTGCTCGAAAGCAAGTTGTCACTACACACACACACACACACACACACACACACTCACACGTATGCGGAGACAAGCATAGGTACTCGGTTGGTTGGCTGACTAGTTGATGCAGGATTTTGGTAGGCAAGTGGTTGCAGTAGGCGTGTGAGTAACTGTTACTGGCACTTTCATACTCACATCATACAAGCTGCGTACATACATATACGAGTACCTATATGCACATACGTATGGCGGACCTCTATTTATAGTTACACAATATTTCAATTCCGATTGCTGATTACTCTCGCATCACTTCGTATACATACATACATTTTATAAACTTACGCTGCGGCCCTTTGGTGTTTTAGTTTTGTTTACATTCCAATGTTCAAGTTGTTTGTTGAGCTTTCGCTTAGGAGCTTATGACACTCCATGGTTTCTTTTCTACAAAAATCTCGTGTACCCCATAATCTGATGTTTTGTTCTCGGTCAGCAAATTTCGAAGCTTTTCACTCAATATTTGCTTGAAATCGGTCGGTTATACATACATATATTATAATAGTCTGATTTGACCGACTGCGACTAGTGATGCATATACCTAATATACAAATACATTTGCATACCAAGTTTGATAAAAATCTCTCAAAAACTAAGGAACTAGTGCAAGCAGACAAACAGACTCAGTGGCTCTCTCTCTTTTCTGTCTAGCGCTTACGAGAAGCGGCTGATAAGTTAGCAGCCTAAAAGGACTTAAGTGGTTATATCCGCTTGCTAAACAAAATAAATGCTTTTCTTTGTTTATTCTTGTTTTCCTTTCATTCCATAAATTAATAGGAAAAATATTAATAGACAGAATTTAATGTTGTTTAATAATAAACAATTCAATAAATCATCTTGTTCCTGTAGCCGATCTTCATAAGGGCCTCCAAAAAAAGGTGTCTGGGGTGCATTCGTGCATTCCAAAAATTAAATCGATTTTTTGAAATCTTTAAGTGCATATAAACCCTTAATGAAGTAATGTATACTTTTACGTTTTTGAATTTTTCAATATAGTCTCCCTCAAGTGAAATACACTTTTAACATCGTAAAATACAATGCCTTTACACCAGTGAAAAAAAAAAATATTTAAATTTCTGTTCAAAATGGATTTACGGCCGCTTTCATCCTACTGTCTTCTGAAAATTTTCATCCCCATAACTCCTTTTTAAAATTTCATAAAAGGTAAATGTCAATTTCAGTAAATCCAGTAGCTTTTAGGGCATCCTTCGCAACTCGAGCGGTGTGAACAGGTGCGTTGTCTTGAAGAAACAGCTCTTCGCTTGTTAACTTACCACGTCTCCTCTGCACTCAACAAATTGGCGTAATACTGGCCGTTCATTGTATATAGTTTCCTTTGACAAGCAAGCAATTAATAATATTGCCTCTTTATCCCAGAAAAGGGTAGCCATAACCTTCCACGTCGACTTTTGAATTTTTTTGGTAGCTTTCCCACTTTTTTATCCTACTGCTGCCGGTATTTTCTAGATCATGATTTTAGGACCAAAAACAACAACAACACGGCAGTCATCATAGCAAGCATCGTATACATCATTTTTGGTTTTTGCGGCTATTATCTATTTCCAAGATTGAAGAGTCGCATGAAAGGTTGCGTTTTTCACTTTGACTTACATCGGCATCCATATAAACTCCAACTCACACATCAACTGATCCCAAATGATCATTCACAACGCCATACATACGTCGATTGGTTGCTTGAACAACAAGCAGTGGACGACGATTTTGCCAACGAAATTTTCTTCAGCGACGAGGCACATTTCTCAATCTGGGATTACGTAAAGAAGCAAAATTCTCGAATTTGGTGCTTGGAGATTCTGGTGCCTTTGTTGGTCCGGAGTTGTTAAAGGTCCATTCAGTTGAAAACAATAACCGACCTTTTTTTGGGGTGCAATTAAAGAACATGACTTGAACATGTGCCACACACTACGCGCGAATTTTGGTTTATTGCGAGTGTGATATCTCGCTCACGTAATCTCTCGTCCCTAGCCGAGTGGTTAATGTACTGCCATTCGGAAGGCTTGGGCTCAAAACCCGGTGCAACCAACATCCAAAAGTTATAGAAAATTAATTTAAATGAAAAATTAAGTTAAATTTTCTAATTGCGGTCGCCCCTCGGCAGGGAATGTCAACCCCTCCGAGTGTATATCTGACATGAAATAAAGGCTCCTCGTAAAAAAATCATCAGCCGTTCAGAGGCGGCTTAGTACAAACTGTAGGTCCCTCCAGCGGTTAAAAAGCGCCAATTATATAATCTCTCGTCATAGCGATGTCAATTGGCCACCGAGAACGTGCAATTTGATACCGTTAGTTAGAACTTTTTGTGTGGTGCTACTGGAGAGAACTTTATCTCTTTGCACATGAAAGCCAATATTCGTTAAGTTATGGCTGGTCTGCGTATGACTTAGGCATCATATAATAAGGGTTTTCCGGAAAATGTATGTTTGATCAATCGATTTGTCAAAATAAATTATATTTAAACAATTCGGTTTACATTTGGTTCAATGGAAGTTTTTCGTCTAAGTTGACATTAGGAAAAGTTTTTCTTCCATCAAGTAAGTCTAGCACCTTACTTACTAAGTTTACTGGCGTAGAAACCGCTTACGCGATTATAGCCGAGTTAACAGCATTGCGCCATTCGTTTCTTCTTTTTGCTGTATGGCTCCAATTGGAAGTACCAAGTATGGCCAGGTCCTTCTCTACCTGGTCTTTCCAACGGAGTGGAGGTCTTCCTCTTTCTCTGCTTCCACCGGCGGGTACTACATCGGATACTTTCAAAGCTGGAGTGCCTTCATCCATTCGGACCACATGATCTAGCCAGCGTAGTCGCTGCTTCTTGAATGTCATCGCATAACTCGTATAGGTCATCTTTCCCTCGTCTGCGATATTCGCCGTTGCCAAATCGAAGAGAACCATAAATCTTACGCAAAACTTTTGTCTCGAAAACTCCTAACGCCGACTCATCAGATGTTGTTGTTGTAACCGCAAAAATATTCCTCAAAGTAATTTTTGGGGAATGTTGCGGAAATGACAGTCCTTGGCCGGATAAAAAATCTGGAACTATTGGATTTTAGTTGCCTCTTACGACAGGCATGCCTTACCGCGGGTAAATTCTTAAACCTCTAACCCGCAGGGCGGTATCAGATGTTGTCATCGTCCATGCTTCCGCACCATGTAGCAGGACGGGAACGATGAGAGACTTGTAGAGTTTGGTTTTCGTTCGTCGGGAGAGGATTCAACTTGCAATTGCCTACTCAGTCCAAAGTAGCACCTGTTGGCAAGAGTGATTCTGCGTTGGATTTCAAGGCTGGCATTATTATTGGTGTTGATGCTGGTTCCCAGATAGACGAAATTATCTACGACCTCGAAGTTATGACTGTCAACAGTGACGTGGAAACCGAGTCGCGAATGCGATGACATGAGAAATTTCGTCTTGCCCTCGTTCACTACCAGACCCAAATCCTTCGCTTCCTTGTCCAGTCTGGAGAAAGCAGAACTCATGGCGCGGTTGTTGAGGCCAATAATGTCGATGTCATCGAAACGATAAGGAATCACCTTGTCTGAAACCTCGTTTGGTATCGAACGGCTCGGAGAGTTTACATAGCGGTATAAGTTTTGTGGCAATACCAAATTCAGACATAGCGGCGTAAAGGCAGCTCCTATTCGAGCTGCCGAAGGCTGCTTTAAAATCGACGAAGAGATGGTAGGTGTCGATTTGTTTTTCACGGGTCTTTTCCAAGATTTCTGGTCAACGCTTGACTTACCAGGTCTAAAGCCACACTGATAAGGTCCAATCAATTTGTTGACGGTGGGCTTTAGTATTTCACACAATATGTTTGATAGGACCTTACATGCGATGTGAAGGAGGCTTATCCCACGATAATTGGCGCAGACTTTTTTATGAATTGAGCAGAGCACACTTAAATTCCAATCGTCGGGAATGCTTTCGTCCGACCATATTCTGCAAAGAAGCTGATGCATGCACCTTGTCAGCTCTTCACCCCCATGTTGGAATAGTTCTGCCGTTAGGCCGTCAGCTCCAGCCGCTTTGTTGTTTTTAAGCGAGCGATTGCTTTTCCAACTTCTTCATGGTCTGGTAATGGAACGTCTTTTCCATTGTCGTCGATTGGGATTTCGGGTTCACTATATCTGGTTACTCCGTTTTCACTGCTATTCAGCAGAAGTGTTCTCTCCATAAATTTAATATGCTCTGGGCATCGGTGGCTAGATCACCTCTTTGTGTTCTACAGGAGTCAGCTCTGATCTTGAAACCTTCTGTAAGTCGCCGTATCTTCCCATAGAATTTTCGAGCATTACCCTTGTCAGCCAGCTTCTCGGGCTCTTCATACTCACGCATCTCGGCCTCTTTCTGTTTTTGTCTGCAGATGTGTTTTGCTTCCCTCTTCAGCTCACGGTATCTATCCCATGCCGCAAGTGTTGTGGTCGATCGCAAGGTTGCGAGGTAGGCAGTCTGTTTTCTCTCCACTGCGACACGGTAGTCCTCATCGTACCAGCTTTTTTTGCGATATCTACGAAATCCAATGGCTTCGTTTGCAGCTGTACGTATGGAGCTTGAAATTCCGTCCCACAGTTCAGTGCTCTCAAAGAGCACGGATGCAATTTGAGTAGAAAACCGCTTGGCAATCTGTTGTGATTCCAGCTTTTCCACGTCGAACTTTCCTTATGCTTGCTGACGGGCGTTCTTCGATACACAGAGGCGCATGCGTATCTTCGCTGCAACAAAATAGTGGTCCGAGTCGATGTTGGGTCCTCGGAGTGTTCGCACATCAAGAACACTGGATATATATCTTCCATCTATCACAACATGATCGATCTAGTTTTGTGTTTTTCGATCAGGGGACAGCCAAGTGGCCTGATTTTTTTTTTTTTTGTGCTGGAATCGAGTACTATAGACAGCCATATTTCGGGCCCCGACGAAGTCGATCAGCCTCAACCCATTAGGGGATGTTTCGTTGTGGAGGCTGAATTTTCCAACTGTCACACCAAAGATACCCTCTTTGCCTACCCTGGCATTAAAATCGCCAAGCACGATTTTCACATCGTGTCAGGGGCAGCGCTCATAAGTATCTTTGGCCAAATCGTCCTTCTCTTCCGTCGGGGAGTGGCCACAAATCAACGATATGTTGAAAAATTTTGCTTTGATGCGGATTGTAGCGAGACGCTCATCCACTGGGGTGAATTCCAGTACTCGACGACGGAGTCTCTCTCCCACCACATTTCCGACACCAAATTTGCGCTCGTTTATATGGCCACTGTAATAAATGTCACAAGAACCTATTTGCTTTCATCTATTTGTCTCGTCCATCGCACTTCTTGGACGGTGGTGATGTCAGCATTTATTCTTACGAGGACATCAACCAGCTGGGCAGCGGCACCTTCCCAATTAAGGGGCCGGACATTCCAGGTGCATGCCCTCAAATAGTGATCCTTAATTCCCAAAGCGTACGTGTAGTGGACGAATTTGCTCCCATGGAAGTAGGCTCAATTTATTATAAATAGAAATTGTGTATGCATTAAATCGTGCGGTTTTTTTTTCCAAAATTAAGACTTTATTGTGAAAAAATTGTTATACATTTAATGTTCAAAGTATTGTCCATCGGAAGCTATGATGTTTGCCCATCTTTCTGGCAGTTTGTGGATCCCATCCCAAAAGAACTTCTCCGGCTTGGAGTTCAAGAAAGAATCGAACCAATTTCTGATACCCTGTTCTGAAGTAAAGCGTACTCCGGTGAGGGCATTCTTCATTGATCTAAACAAGTGGTAATCGGAAGGTGCTATGTCAGGGCTATAAGGCGGGTGAGGTAGAACTTCCCACCCACAGTTTTCCAAATAGTTTTTAACTGGCCTAGCAACATGTGGCCGAGCATTGTCATGATGAAAAATTATTGATTATTGTTTCGTCGCATATTCTGGTCGTTTTTCCGCGATGGCTTGTTTCAAACGAATCAATTGTATTCGGTAGAAGTCCCCATTGATCGTCTGACCCGATTTCAATAGCTCATAATAGAGCACACCCTTGTGATCCCACCAAATACATAGCATAACCTTGGCACCATGGATATTCGGCTTTGCCGTGGATGTCGATGGTTGGCCGAGCTTCACATACGATCTCTTGCGCTTTGGGTTATCATAATGAATTCATTTTTCATCGCCAGTGACAATTCGTTGCAAAAATTACTTCTTTTGGTGGCGTTGGAGCAACAATTCCGACATGCAGAATCGACGTTCGACGTCTCTTGGCTTTAATTCATAAGGCACCCAATTTCCAAGTTTCTGGATGAATCCTAAGGATTTTAATCGTGTGGAAACGGTTGCTTGATCACCTCCTAATACTTTTACAAGTTCTTCTTGCGTCTGGCATGCATCTGCGTAGAGCAAAGTCTACAATTCTTCGTCTTGAAATTATTTTGGCTGTCCGGGTCGTTCTCCGTCGTGTAAGTCAAAATTGCCACTTTTAAATCGTACAAACCACTTTTGGCACATTCGTTCGGCTAAAGCATGGTCACCATAAACGTCCAATAAAATACGATGGCTTTCGGTAGCACTTTTCCTTCATGTTTAAGTAAAGAAGAAGAACTCCCCGCAGAAACACTTTATCTGGTACAAATTTCGACATTTTCAAATGAATGACATCTACTTAAAACGATTGCGAAATGACAGTACCTTTGAAATGAATATAGCCACAGATGAACACGACTCGAAGTAATACTAGTAGAGCCCTCTCTTAGTAAACCGCACGAATTAATTAATTAATTAATACATACACCCAATAACTTAAGGTTTTTATAGACACAATTGGTGTGCAAGCCATTATTTCTAATGCAATTGGAATTTTAATGGACTATTCATCTTCAGAAAGTGACGATGATGAAGATATAATCACATATACTTGATCATTTACGAGCCACTGACGACATACTCGTATATCAGAAAAATTATCTACTACCGCTTGAAAAGAGTGAGCGTAATTGCGTTAAATCAAATCCATCTCCTTCTCTACAACTCCTGGATTTGCTTGGGAAAATATTATTTCGTCGAAGGTCTCCTGCTCATCAACATCGAAGGTATTTTTAAAATAAAAACAGTGAAATGAATTCAATAATTGCAGTGCTTACCAATTTCTACTTTCCGAAATCTTCCTGGTGAGCATTTCACGTCCAGTTTTCTATTTTCATTCATTTTAAAATTTAATCTTTTTTTGAAGCAACAGCTGATATTTTGGCTATCTGAATAGTGATAGATAATTTTGCGTTCGTTACGTTTTTTGGACATTTTTCTTTTTCAGAGAGTATTATTGCTTACGCTCTTTTACTTCATTGATGGCTAATTTAATTTCTTTATAATTAAAAAAAAAAGACTCTTAATATTCATCATGAACCAAATTTAGTTTTTCCTTACTTCTCATATTCATGTATAAGTACATAAACATGATTGTTTGTATATATGTATATTTTTTCTGTGATAACTACAGATATTTTCAAAACTTCGTACGCAAAGCTCAATGAAATAAAAAATATTGCTTCTACTACCATATGTACCATATATTGTGCAGAATTCATAGGCGGCAATGCATCATGAAAACACACAAAAGGACACAAATCTATACTCATATATATATATATATATATATGTCCTGTAGACTGTGTATGTCTGTTTTAGTATATATATAAACAGTCTACAGAATAGCTCACACATTAAGTATACGCTACATAAAGCGCTTTGTAGCCGGCGTGATGAGAGCAAGCCTGAGTAAGCCGGACTACTATGCTGAGCGATTATTTGTATTGGTTTTACAAATGTTGTTGTTATTATTATTGCTGCTGCTACTGCTGTTGCCATTACTAAAGCTGCTTTCTGCACGGATATGTAATTATGGCACCGACTTATGGCAGCCACATGAATCTAATGAAACATTACTGCCTCTGCCTTAGTCTGTGACCATACACACTCACTCAGTCAGCATGAGGGTGCGTGCAAATTGGACTTGTATGTGCATATTTATCTAGATATACATATATGTATATGCATATGTAACATGTGGTAAATTGTTTTTGTGCTTGCTATATGAGCAATTATACATTAAAGCACTGTATGTACTCTTCACTATCAAGGAAAAAAATTGGTTACTTAATTAATTATAATGAAATAAATTTCTTTTTGTTCAGATTTTACAAACATAAAATGGTCAATACCACGAATGAAGGTAAAAAAATACGATTTTTAATTCTTTCTATTGAACTAAATTTAGTATTTTAGTGAGATATTGACAACGGAACAAATGTTTCGTTACCCGACTATGAAGAAATTTAAATAGCAATCGGCCGCTTGAAAAACAACTAGACGGCGGAATGCAATGGATTGTCGACCATTGAGACACAACACCTATTCGTCGGTTTTAAAGCAGCCTTCAACATGTCTGGACTTGGTATCCCCGCAAAACTTATACGACAATGTAAACTGACGTTGAGCAAAACCAAAAGCTCTGTCAGGATCGGGAAGTAATTCTCCAAGCCGATCAATTTTTTTCGGGCTCAATCTATCCGAAAGAAATATATTTATGGTTCGCTTTGGTTGAAATTTAAAATATAGAAAGCTCTATGTCTTGTCTAATATATATATTTTTTTTCAAATAAATAGTTTATAAAGTAAAATAAAATAATTGAAGTTTAAACTGAATAAAAACCGAATATAAAACTATACTAAAATACCACGCAGACAAAGTAAAATAGTAAAATATAAACGGTAAGTGTTATAGTAATATTGCAATAATCTAAATCAAACATATGTATGTATGTACACTAATATTTTCCTTATTCGAAATAGGAGGTCTTGCATTTGCTACAACATCACCATGTCAAATTCCAACGTTGAATTCAGGCATCAAAGACACACTTTCCACTTTACCGCTTCACATCCAAGATCTTACCTTCTGCCGCTGGGTAATTGTGTGTGGGGGGTGTGTGTGCGTGTGTGTGTGTGGGTTGAGCAATGTCAGCCGGCAGCGGCTTTTCCTCCTACTAAAACGTTTGATTACATTCTTGCTGCGGAACATATCGCTGCCAATAATTATGCCAGTTGCACATAGAGTTACTATTGTTACGCACTGCTTGTGGTTGCTAGAATATTGTATTGGTAAGTTTCAATTAATATAATGAAGCTCTTATACGATTTACCTTTCTTATCTTCTTTAACATGGTCATCATTAAAAAAATAGTTCATATTAATTACACGTGGTACTATCCAGTGGTTAATAGATTGAAGTACTGAACAACATCTGAAAAGCTGCATTTCAAGGCAGGGAATTTCAACGACTCCGAAAGTAGTATATAGGTATAACATAAAATACAAAATAAATGTACACGTATCTTATAAAAATCCATCAGACCAGTCATACGACTATATGAATGTCAAACTGTAGTGGAGCGAAATAAACTATATCACTCGCGCAGGCTAAGATAAATACCGAGAAGTTAAAAGACATGCATGAACATTAAGGTTTCAAGGTCAGAACATAATCAAGTTGGTATCAAGGAGGTAATTTCATAACCGAGAGCATATAGAGTTCATGTAAGGAACATGGAATACAAGACCATGAAATCGATGACAACAATGAAACAAATACTTAACTTGCCATTTTAAACATTTCAATTTTTTTGTTATTATTTAAAAATGTATTACATATGTAGCTCCATATATATATGTACGTAAATATATTTATAAAAATTTATAGACATTTGATATACAATATTTAAATGGCCCGATCATTGTTCTGATTCAATCGGTATGAATCTCTTCTCCTTCTGGTACTGACATACTTAGGACCAAAGTTAGCTCATGAACGGTATGTAAATAATTACAATATCAATTTATTATAGAATATTATGAAATTAAACGCTCATCTTTACTCGGACTACTTGAGAAAAATTCCAACTACATATACATTAGTATACACATGAATTTTACATTCATACAAATAAATAATAAATATTAAAATCTTCCCAACAAAGTGAAAGCTCAATTTTGATTAACCAACCAGCGGATAGACAATCCAGTTGGTTGAGCAAACAGACAGGCTTATTTATGCTTTTGGCATTACTTTGGCAAACCATAAACTAACTAATTACATAGTTAACTTAGGAAGTGTGTATATGTGTGTATGTCCGTGTGTGTGTGTGTGTGTCTGGACTGGGCATTAAAAGTAGCAACTGCCGGCCTACGAAATGTGCTGTGAAGGAGCGATGGAAAAGCTTTGTGAAGCGTTGGATAGCCCAACGGCAGCCAAGTAGTAGGATAAACTCATCACTCAACTGTCTTTTCGGCATTCTGCTGCTCATTTATTTTGATGCTCTCTCTTTGGTTTTGGCATAGCACAAGCCATTATACTTAAGAATAAATCTGGGGTCAGCTTATTTCTCAAAGATTACGGACATTTATACGTAAAATCAGTACTGCTTTTCCACGCCACTGCTTGCCCACCTTTATTGCATTGACCCCGCCTAACACTGTTTGTGTGTTTACAGTCAGCCATGAAGTAATTGTGACCTTCAGGGTATATTTCCTCATCAATTTATTTAATTTTCAAACAATTTTGTTATGATTAATGTGGTGCATAATTTTGACTTTAACTGGCAAACACACTAACACATGCATACATACACATGTATATTAAAAATCATTTGCAGACAAGGAGTTGTCAAAATATTTGTCTTTATGGTTAAAAGCCATGGATTTTGAGGTTGATTACAGTTGAGTGGTGGTAAATAAGTTTTTAGTTTGTTCTAAGGCCAAATAAATTAGTGCAAATGGGAAAAAAATTAAATTTTCAATGATCAAATAAATATTCGAATTGTTAACTTTGCCTGAAATTCAGCGAAATTTTTAATATTTGTATTTGACTTAAAGTTGTGAAGTAATAAAATTATCTCTGAAACTATGGAAGAGTGCATACTTTAGTGAGTTTGTAATCCATAAACAATTACTATGAACCCTCTTAATGGCAAACCCTAAAACATTTTCAGAACATATTAATTTTTAAGAGGTTGGAAAAGTGCAAAGGACTCCAACTCACGCGTCGCATGAAGTCCTGAAAAAGTTCTTTCCCATCGCATTTAAGCGATTTATCAAATTCCTTGAAGAACCAGGTAAAGTTGTTTATATCAGCTATAGAACAGGTCTTCGCTGCGTATAAAAAATATTACTGATGTACTCAAGCAAGGAAACATTGACTTAAGACAAGTCTAGAACTATTTTTTTAGGGTACAACCAACTTTTTTTGTTGAAGCACCTTAGAGCGTGCGCTGAATACAATGAAAACTTTAAACGCGTTTTTCTCAAAATCACATTTTTCAAACTGGGAGGACACATTATTCGGACTCTATTACATCGATTTATCTGACATTTTAATGAAAGCTCCACAAATAGATTTCCTTCGGAAATACGTAGCCATTTTTCCGTTAAATATAAATTTTTTTTAATAATTTAGTGCGTATTTTTTTGTTAAAAATCAATCTTTAAAAAAAGAAAAGTGTGTCGTTTTCAGAGAAATTAGTTAAAAAATAAATCCGTACGTACTTCCAAAAACCATAGTTTGTAGATCATAAAACTTTTTGCTTTTCTAATCTAGATCTCATTCTTTAGAAGAAATCTGCCCTCCCGTGAATGCGATTCAAAAAAACTTGCATTAAATAATGGACTTCATCACTGATCTAAAATCATTTAATTGGTTTTATTTACTCTTTTACTTATATCAAATAATATATCTCATCGTTATACTTATTTCAGTAATTACCAATTTTTCTATCTCACTCTCTCTTTCTCTCTAAAAGCAAACTGAACAAACTCTCCACTAAATGCAACACTGTCGTGGCCTGGTTACCCGGACACAGTGCGGATTGCAAATAGAATTTAGGGATAATTTTAACGATTTTAATATTCGGTGTATTTATTTTAACGATATTCGCTCCGAAAGTTGTCGTAAACTACTCGACAAATCACTAACTAAACGACGAATATTTTTAAGGTGTTAGCGATATCGACTAAATAATATTATTTCATTAAGGTTGAAATAAGGGAAGTGGAAGATCCTTTTCAATTGAATGCAACTGAGTTTCGGAAGCTATATAGATCAACGCCAGATTTAGTTGAAGAAATCGTTTCTCAACGAGATAGCTACCTAAAAGGCAAAAGAACAAGGGCATTATCTACGGAAAAGCTGATGATAATATAACTTTTAAGTATTTTTATAAATTTTAACGCTTTTAATATGCGATTCTTTGCAACTGAGCGCGATCATTGTTCCGTCGGAGAGTAATGGGTAATATTCATGAGTCAGTCGTCAATAAGCCGTTGTATGCATAGCGTCACAGACGAAATCAACCGTTCGATGTTTCCTGCAAAGGTTAGATTTATCATTGTGCAAATGGTGAGAGTAAATTTGTTTTCAATTACTATTGTAGTAACAAAGTTCATTATATTTGTACATAGATATGTGATCCTTATCTCAAGATTTTGCCGGCAAATACTAAGTACCCAAGAGCGCGGTTTTTATTATTATTATTTTATTTTATTGGAGCTCCTCTACAGAGCAAAGAGTCATGCAGAATGAGCTACCACTCTAATGTTTTATGCCGCAACTATGGGAACGAAGAAGCGAAAAAGTCTATCGAACACTAGCCACTATCACTGTCCAGCTTTGACATCTGCTCGACACTAGTTCCTCAGGAAACATATCTTCGACTGTCTCCCTGAGCTAGCTAGCTAGTAAATGTTAGAAATCCCTTTGCTTTTAAAAGGCACACGAAATGGTTCAAAGATTTTAGAAAGCCTCACAGCGGCATCACAATGAGCCTATTAGCGTAATTGCGTTGGTCAATGACTGAGAGAGAGAGAGAGAAATATAGTTGAGTTGAGTTGAGTTGACTAGTCAGCTCAACTCAACTATATTTCTCTCTCTCTCTCAGTCTCTCTGTCTCTCGCTCTCTCCTTTTCTCTCTTCCTTTCTCTCGCGCTCACTCTCTCCTTCCCTTTCTCCTTTTTTTCTCTTTCCATTTCTCTCTCCTTCCTTTTCTCTCTCTCTCCTTTTCTTTCCTTCTCTCTTACCTTTCCTTTTTCATTTCCTCTCACTCTCCTTCTCTTAATATCCCTCTCTCTTTTTCACTTTCTCTTTCTCTCTCTCTCTCTTTTTCTCTCTCTCACTCTCTATCACACTGAAACTTGTCTTTAAAATTTATTACATGCTTCCATCATTGGAGTGATATTGACCTTCCTAGTTCGAAATAATTCCTGTCGATGCTACAACCATGATACCCAAATTTAATGGTAGTTTCACAGAATTTTTACACTAAACTTATCTGAAATATGATGTTGCCACATTTCAAGCATTTTTCTTGGAATTTTTTTTATTAATTTTTCAAAGATAATTTTTATTTCTTTTTGTACGAGTATGTTCAAATCTTGCCTTGAATGATTGATGGATCAACCCACAACATAAAGCACTGATCACAAAGGACTCAAACTTGAAGGGAGTGTTCTGCATCCTATAAGAAATAATTTTCCATGAAGAGGACTTTTAAATCGTTTGATTTACACGAAATTTGATCATGAGATCGAGCTATTCAGACAAATCGTACTTATAATTCGAGTTGCTTAATATTTGGAACAAATCAACATATTTCTTAGATCAATATGTTAAGTAGATCAGTGATCGAGCTGTAAGAAAAATATCGACGCTTGGGTTCGAGTGAACCCAAAAAAAAATTCTTAAATAAGGTTTTTTAAATTCCATGTATATGAAGTCCCAGGTGAATTCCAATGCAGAAGTGTTATATTTCCTTTTTTTATTTGTATTTTATTTTGATATTTTTTTACGACTTTGCATATTTTTCAATGCAAAGAAGATGGATTTTTTATGGTATCACGAAAAAGACGAAACACCTTTAATATCAGACAGCTAAGAAGCTGACTGCGAAGAGAAAATGAAGCTATCTTTAAATTATTGTATCATGACTACAACTACGTGTAGAAACTGTTGTCTATGCTACTGCCGTCTTGGTGGTAGAAGATGATATTAACAAGTAGAACCGTCTTTCGGCAAGTGAGATATAGAGAGCGAAACTCCAAAGAAATATTCATATTTATTAATATATGTACATATGTATGGTATAGTAAAGAATATGTAAGAACGAAACCAAAAACTTTTCACTGACAGTTTACCAGATAAGCTTGTCGGGTCGTCTGTTGACCACCATATGAACTCCTTATCAATAGTTTAGCAGCACGTTGCCAACCACTCCACCACACTCTCCGCTCTCTTTTCGCCATCATTGTCAAATGTTCACCCACCCAAACGGTGGGCTTGACCATCAATCACTGGGTAAGCATTAAATATTGACAATTACAAGTGCATCGACAAGCGTTCAACTATTAACAATTTTACACATAAACACAACTACATCCGGCCGGAAGTCAATAATGCTACACAGGCACACACACACACACACACACTCAAACGCATGCATAATACCATATACACGTATATAGGTACATACCTATTGTATAAGCCAACCTAGTGGATGCGCTGTTGTTAGATGTCTTGTAAATTGCCTATACTAGCTAGTTTTTATTGTAGTTGTTTTTGTCTTTTTTCGATCAACACCGCCAAAACGCTTGACACTTGCTGATTGACATTTGAAGCAAACGATGCGGCGTGTGCGCGAAAAAACACAACAACAACACTTGTGGACACTATCACAACAGAGCGACAGAACACCAGCAGCAATTATGAGGGGTGAGTGGAAGTGAATGAAATTGATTGATTGCTTCTTTGTGGGCCGAATGGAGGGTGGCAAACGCGCGCGCATTCTTGACCAATTAACGTAATGACAGCGGTGGTTACGTATACGCCGTGGAATGCCATAATATATAATATAAGCTTTCTTCACTAGCTATTAGATTATTTCTTGGTTTTGAACAAAAAAAAGTGTGCTTTTATGGGATTGCTTTATTATTTTCTTTTTTTTTTTTGCTTTTACAAAATTACTATACTAATTAGCTCATAAATTAATGGGAAGCACTAATTTGTTCCCTTTGAATCAATTTGCGATAATGAGAGAAAATTTCAGTGAAGTCAAGGCAAATGAATTAATTAATACAAATTCAATTAAAAACAGTTAATTTAAACTCTATTTAAACTGAAAGCGAATATTTTCTAAATTTTAGCTTACTATGCGCCAAATATATATTAGGTCAAGTAAAAAGTTCATTCGGTTTTTTATTGATTTTTTCAAAATATGATAACTTTGTGTACATTTGTCCGATTTAAATCAAATATGCGCCATTTTGTTCGTAAACTTGTTGCCAAAGAGACGCCAGCTCGTAGAAGGCTGCGTCCTTATTGGCAAAAAACTCGGAGAGCCAACATTCACAGGCCTCTCTTGAGACCAACTTCTCGCCATTAAACGCGTCCGCCATGGACAGGAAAAGTTGGTAATCACTTGGTGACAGGTCCGACCTATAAGGTGGGTGCATTAGCACCTCCCATCTGAGCTCCTGGAGCTTCTCTGGCGCGTCACCAAAGACGTGTGTGGCCTTGCGTTGTCCTGATGGAACACAATTCGGTCTCTGTTGATCAAAGATGGCCTCTTCTAGATGAGTGCTGCCCTCAAGCGGTCCAGTTGTTGGCAGTAGAGGACCAAATTGAGCATTTCGCCATAGGGGAGCAGCTCGTAGTAGATGATTCCTTGCCAATCCCACCAAACACACAGCAAAACCTTCTTGGCCGTCAATCCTGGCTTGGCCACCGTTTCCGCCGGCTCACCGCGTTTCGACCACGACCGATTTCTTTTGACCTTGTCGTAAGTGATCCTTTTTTCATCGCCAGTCACCAAACGCTTCAGAAATGGGTGGATTTTGTTGCGATTCAGCAGCAATTCGCTGATGAAAATTCGGTCCATCATGTTTCTTTGCGTTAGTTCGTGTGGCACCCAAACATAGAGCTTCTTTTTGAATCCAAGGTTATGCAAATGGTTCCAAACGGTCTTCTGACTTATCTTTAGTTCCTCAGCAATTAAATAAATGCTCACGTGATGGTCTGTTTCCACTATTTCCACGATTTTTATCACAATTTTCGACGCCCCGACGCGTGGTGCATCTTTGACATCGAAATTACCGGAACGGAACCTAGCAAACCATTTTTGTGCTACACGTTCGTTTACAGTATCGGGCCTATAAACTGAAATAATTTTTTCAGCCGCTTTGGCTGCTTTTTCGCCTTGATCGAAGAAAAATTGTAAAATTTAGCGAATTTTCTCTTTGCTGGTGTCCATCTTTGACGAGGGCTCACAACGTACTGAGTCAATCAATCGAAAAACTTTTAAAGACAAACTTTTAGCGCGAATAAACACGTTTTCAGCGCCTTGTAGTATGACATGATGCGACACGTAACACTAGTGCTATGGAGGATAACGCCATCTCTTAGATAAGAACCGAACGAACTTTTTACTTGACCTAATATTTTAACAAATTAACTGTATGCGTAGTATCTTCAGTATAAAGTGGTTAAAGGCCAGCTTCAATTTGCCAGGAAAACAACAGTGTTCTTCAAATTAAACCGGCAGTGTGGCAGTACACAATATTTTATCGCATATAGTGCTATAGATGCCACATTGTCTATACGGGCCAACCAGTAAGCCCAACCTAACCTGAAAATATTTTTTTTCTGTTAAATGCCTTAAATGAATTTGAATATAATTAAATATTCCTCTTCACTAGCACTTAGTACCTCAATATTTATTTTTGGCCACACTAGATGATTGCTTAGCAATGCTAATAGTCCTGGCTAACTTTATATATCTATGTAATAGAATAACCCAATTTTGAATGTTTTCGATGCAGTACCCGCCGGTGGAAGCAGAGGGAAAGGAAGGCCTCCACTCCATTGGAAAGACCTCGTAGAGAAAGACCTGTCAATTCTTTGAATTTCCAATGAATGTCAAACAGCGAAAGGAAGAAATGAATGACTCAATGTTGTTAATTCGGCTATAATCGCGTAAGCGGTGTCAATGCCTGTAAAGAAGAACAAACGACTTAAAACAGAGAATTTCAACCTCTCAAAGCGTATTTCTTCAGCACCTCCAACTTCCGGCCTCACTTTTCAGGAGCATTTTAAAATTTTTATGAAAAACGACGGATATTTTTTAATCAATTTGCCTTCTGTGAAATGCCCCAGTGTTCTAGTTAAGTTGTAGGGCACCAACACTTCATCGGTATGGCTGCCGCAGCTGTGGTACTCTATGACCGCATAGGCTACTTCGATTTCGTATCCGTGAATTGTCTTTTCATGGTTAGCGTAGCACTTATCTTTACCGGTTCCTCACAAAGTCTAGTCCAACGATGTCAAATCGCGGCTGCATTTCCCGAAGTGGAAATGAGCTGCAGAATTGAATGTATACTTTTTTATATCAAAAATACTCACCTTCCTTCTGTCAAGCGAACTTCAGCCAACTATACGAAGAAATCATATCGTTTGGCCATGCGTTTTCAGTCCTCGGATCAACTGTGCCTTCATACTGAGCTCTTAATGAAAAGTCTTTTACAAAGAAGTACGCGGAATGTATTTTTCTTGCGAATGGTGTCGAGTAACTGTTCGAGCATACTTTGAGCTACAATTATTGCTCTTTTCTACTGATGGAACTGTGAGTCATTTTGATCGATAATGAGCGAGCTTGGCGAGCTTACTGCACAAATTGAGTCATAAACTCTTTGAAAGACGTGTTAATTCACCCGTGGTTCACCTGTGGTTGAAGGCTCACCATTTTGAAAGTTAGTTTTCAACAGTTCCTAATACAGACTCTCTTTATACTAACTTTTAAACGTGAATATGTGACCCCTTAAGAAGGGAATCGACCAAATTAAGATACTGAATAATTTTAACATTACAAAAAAAAGAAGAAAATAAAAGAATATTACTTATGGAGACCTCATGTATTTGCTATCAGAAATCTAGCTCTTTCAAATATTTCCATCGAGCTTCATACCTGTAAAAAGGCTCATCGTTTGCTCACGCCTTCATGAGTTCTCGAAACCTTGTGGCTTTGAAAAATCCCCCACCTAAATAATTGAAAACTACTTATATAAATGTAAGCTAGCATGAAACGTTAAGCCAATACCTCAAAAATAATTCTCTCGTCTTGTACTTCAATCCATATCAGCCTCTTCTTTTGAGGTGGCGTTGTTATAGTTAATAGCGAGCCGTTATTTTCACATGAAAGCTGAGTTGAGTTGAGTTGAGCCAACATGCTCATTATGATACCGCTTTAAGGCTCCTGTCTTCACATTCTCAAATGTTCGAACCATTCCGTGCGCCAATTAAACGCAACGAGAATGCCAATTATCGCTAAAGCTAGATGTCAAGGCTGAACAGTGACAGAGGTAGTCCTCAATAGACTCTTCCGCTTCTTCGTCCCCAGAGCTGCGGCATAAAACATTAGAGCGGTAACTCATTCAGTTCCTGTTAAGTCCCTTTAAACAGTGGCCTGTTATTATGCCTGTCGTTACGTTAATGAGGAACCGGTCTAGAGTGATAAAATGTTTTGATTTTTCCACGTTCAATTTTGACCATAGGTCATGTTGCAGCGATTACATTCAGGCATCTATAGTCTGTTTCTTCGGCAAAGGTCAGTTAAGATTTACTTTGCCGTGGGTAAAGATAGACCTGTATCGTGTGCATGTTTTACCGTAGATAAAAGGGTTCCTTCTGTGGTTGGTTCGCCTGCTATGCAATTGCCTGAGATATCACTATATGCGGGTACCTGGACCACGGCAGGGTTGCATTTAGTCGAGAGTTGTTTGGTAAAATTACATTGTAAAGAATAATTCGTAACAGATTGTCTTGGTAGCGTAGATTTGAGCAGACACAGACGTCTGCAAAGATGCAAAGGCTTCTTGATTGAGGGCGTTTGTGATTTCTCATTTATTTTTTCAGCACTTTTGCAAGAAATCATATTTTAGAGTGTCCTGTACTGTAGTTATCCCAATGTTGAGTTGCATTCAATCTAATTACTTTACAGCTCGCTATTTGACGGAGTTGATGACAGTTTTCCTAATTCCAGGATAACAGTCGGCCGATGAACACTCTCTTCTTTTCTTCTAAACGTAATTTTCTCGAATGTGAGAGGGTGTTCTCCACGCTCTTTACTAGTTATAATTGGCTTGGAGGCTTGCACCTCCTGATAAATGAAACCGATTTGGCTTTTTTGAGTTAACTTCCAGCGTTACCACTAAAGTGTTGCTATATTTTTACTTAAAGGATCGGAACGTATCTAGAAGAAGCAGGGGCTAAACTTGCTTCAGCGGTTACAAATCGCCAATTATATACACTTACGTACGGACGAAAGTTTGTACGACGATTGGAATTAAGTGCACTCTGCCCAGTCCATGAAAAAGGGTCCCACTGTCTGCGCCAAGTCCGTGAAAAAAGAATCTATACACATCAATTTTTGATCGATTTTGAAGTTGTCCTCGACAGCAAAACTTATACGGTTGTGTAAACTGACGCTGGAGAACACCAACAGTGTAGCCAGAGTTGATTTTTAAGATGATATTGACTTAGTTCAGCGAAGAAATAATGTATGTATGAAAGTGGTAGAGCTTTTAAAGTATTCGATGCAGTACCCGCTGTTGGAAGAGGGAGGCCTCCACTTCGTTGGAAGGAGTAGGCAGAGAACGACCAGATTTCACTTGTTATTTCTAATTGACGCCAAACAGCAAAGAGAAGGAACAATTGGCGTTGTTATTATTAATTCGGCTATAACCGGTAAGCGGTGCCTGCGTCAATGAGGAAAAAGATCTTATTTGCTAAAAAGTGAAATATGAAAAGGAAAAGCGCCACTGGGATCGATATTGATTTAATTCCATTTTTGTTTTTTTTGTTTTTTTTTTCAAAATGCCTTTTTTCAAGTTTAACCAACACATTTCGAATTGTCTTCATTCATTAAGACTGAATTGGTAACACTTTCATAAGGTTTTCAAATTTGAAATAACTGTGTGACCTTCCCTGTATATACATATATATACCTATATATTGTACATATATACATATATCATATATAAATTGAAATATGCTTTCAAACTAATTTTTATGGCAATATTTATTGCACCAGTTGGACCTATGAGATCATATACCACAAATATGTTTGTATATTTGATGCAATCTCACTTTTATTGCGATTATATAACAACCTTGCATACATATGGTACATTCATATATTGGTAGAGCTCCACTAATATTCAACATAAATTGCACTGAAAAATTGCATATAGATATTTGTCAGTTTGTACAAATAAAAACCTAACCTTAAAATGGCTCTATTGCTTCTGCTTGTATGACTTTATTTATGGCATCAACTTTATACACATTAGAATTGACATGTTCAAAGCATCAATAAAAGTATGATGAAAAAAATTTACAAAAAAAATAAAATGAAATAGAAATAGAAATAAAAATATTTTTATGTTATAACTTGCAATAAATAAAAATTCATTGCGCGTAGCAAGATTGTGAGTGATGGAAATTTTTAAAATTATACGTGTCGGTATACATACATATTTATAGCAGCTGTACATATGTATGTGTAAAGAGCATGCAGGTTGGTGTACGCTTCAGTGCATCAATCAAGAGCATAGAAGCTGCAATGTAAATGGTTTTGAATTTTTTTTTTTTTTTTTTTGGCCTTCGGTTTTATGAAATATTTTAAATAACTTCATATTTTTTATATGAAAATTCGTTTTTGTTTTTTTTTATTATTTATTTATTTTAGTGTAGAAACCAAAATTGATTGAAATAGTTAGTTACTTTCATTTCAGTACAAGCTTAAATGAAATATTTCAGTATTGAAAAAAAAAATACAGTATTAAAATAAATCAATGATAGGCTAGCTTAAATGTAGTTGTTCCTGCTCACAAAATATGTTTTTATGGTATGCACGCGTGCGTTTAAATTAAGTTAAAATTGTTTATAGGGACAAGTAAATATTGGAAAATTACAACATTGCTCCAATTTCGCAGAAAAAAGTAGTTTAAAAATAACTGTGAATTTCAGTTCCTGATTTATAGGTAAGTCAAAAAATATGGAATATTTTATTAACGACATTTTTGCGTTATTAGTTACATAAAGTGTATCCGTAATAGACCTGCGAAATCACCTGTGGCGCTCCACAAGGAGCATTCTGTCCCCGCTACTAACTTTGGGTGACTGTAATAAACCAACATTCCCAGCTTCCTCATATTGATAGCTGGTCCTGCTCCTTCTTCGTCCCCGAAACAGTATTTTCCCTTGTCGTTAAGTTTATGGAGAACCGATCTAAACGTATAAGATGTTTTGATTTCTGGTCACTTTTGTTATAGATTCTAACATGTTTAAAGTCACCAAACCATAAAAATAACTTAATACTAGTAAACAATATTTTTAAAACAAGTCAAACGCAACCCTAAAATATCTCAATATAAGAAACCACTTTCGAAATAAACACCTCATATATCATTTTAAAAACTTTCATTCGGTTTTAAAATCACTAAGAATTTCATAACGTAGATAAAGTAAAATAAATACACCACACCACCACGGTACCTAAATACAATAACTGAAATACCTATAATTTGTTGTATTGTTAATATAGGAAATTTGACAGCAGGAACTAGAAATTTAAAAAAAAAATTTAAAAAACATAAATGTGTAACTAAAATCAAAAATAGCTGGAATATAACTACGTGTAGAAAAGAGAAACTGGTAGGAAAGTGAACTAAATCTACAGAATTTCTTCAAACAAATAAGCCCATCAATATTCGTTCAGTGTAATTGCAACGCTTTTGCCTAAAAATATAGACACATCTCTACTTGTATACATGTGTTCCAGTTGGCTGATTCCAAGAACATTAGTAGCAATATATGAGAATATTGTCGAGTAAGAAGTGAAGCAGCTGCAACATAATCAACATAAGCGAACTCCCAGAAAAATTCTACCAAGTAACGCATTTAAGCCCAGTAGGAGTGTCAGTTGCTACTCTTTTGTTTTCATTGAACTCAACTTTTCAACAGAGAAAACTCTTCGATGATTTAGTAGAAAATAGGTAGAATTCGACAGTCTGTAAATCAAAATAAAACGATTTTGAAAAAAAATTCAATTTTATCAACAATTTTTGAACTTATTTCTTCTCTAACTTTTGTTTCAAACAAATTTCGGTACATTTCGTGTAGTGCTGGAACTTTAATACATACAAATATGTATATACGGTGTACAAGTATGAAATGTCGTTTTTTTTACATCAAAAAACACGTTAAATTTTGTGGAAAAAGAAAAAATCATTTATTCAAAGTATTTGCCGTCGCTAGCTACACATTTTTCCCATCTCTCGGGCAATTTGTGGATTCCACGCCAGTAGAACTCATCGTCTTTTGCGGCGAACCATTCATCGAGCCATTTTTTCACACTTTCGTAAGAATCGAAGCGCTGCTCAGCGAGTGCGTGTCCCATCGAAGCGAATAGGTGGTAATCGGATGGGGCCAGGTCTGGTGAGTAAGCCGCATGCGGAAGCACTTCCCAATTGAGTGTTTCCAACGTGTCGCGAACCGCTCTTGCCGTATGTGATGGAGCGTTGTCATGGAGAAAAATGACCTTGTGTTGTCTTTTTTGATATTCCGGTCGTTTTCTCTGAAAATCAATTGTTGTTGGTAGCTTGCCGTATTTGCGTTTGAGCATCGTCTTCATCCAATAATGCTTGCAGTTCGGCGTCTTCGAACCTTTTTGGTGGTTTTCCGTGCTCTTTGTCGTCGACGTCAAAATCACCACTTTTGAAGCGTTGAAACCACCGTTCACACGTTTTCACAGTTGGTACTTGTTCGCCAAAGGCTTCAACAAGCATTCGGTGCGATTCCGCAGTTGTTTTCTTCAAATGAAAACAGAAAATTAACACTGTCCGCGTTTGCTCTTTATTCGGCACGAAACTCGACATGTTGACTGCACTGAGAGTAAACGATAATGACGCTCGATTCGCGCAAAACTATGGTGGTTCGACAGTCAAGGTTGACACTTCACAAGGTCAAAGTTTTATGACAATCGATAAATATTTACGTTTGCGAGACATCTATATGTTCGAACCGACATTTCATACTTGTACACCGGTATATGGTATATCTACTATATACATATATCCTTTTTTCTAACCGCTGAAGCGGTTTTCGACTGAGCTCCTCCTCCAAATTTGTGGTTTTGCGCCTTGATGTGTTTCCAATAAATGGAGAGACCTACAGTTTATTTAAAGCCGCCTCCGACTAATGGGTTTTTATAAGGCAGAACTGCCTTTGAAGGGCTTTGTATTTATTGCCTGCAGGAAAAGAAAAATTAATAATCTTGGATTTTGGCTCAACCCAGCAGCAAAACCCCTGGCCTTCAGAGTGTTAGTACGCAATGCTAACCACTCGGCTATTGCGACCAGAGCAAAAAAATTGATCAAATGGTTAGAATATCTTATATTTTGGAGTAGATATAAAAATAAAAAATAATAAAAAAATAAAAAAATAGCATAAAATATAAGAAAATATAATAAGATAAAACAAAACTAAATGGAATTCATTTTTGTTATTGAAGCAATAAAATAAAATAAAATATAACAAAATAAAAAAACTAAAATAAATTAAGTGAAAATTAATTAATCTAAAATAAAATTTATCTAAATAAAACAAAATAAATTAAAAGAAAATATAATTAAATTAAATGCTATAATATAAAATAAAATAAAAATATTAAAATAAATTAAATTAAAATAAAATAATATATTATGTGTACAACTTTTCTTCCGCCGTTTTCCGATAGGTGGCTGTACCGGCTGAGGCTGGTTGAAATACATAGATGATAATGCCTTTAGAGTGAGTGTGGACAGTGCATAACGGATTTTCGTCGCCGTTTCAGTGACAGTTGTTCTTGTTTTCGTATTATTCACGCTCGAAAATGTTCGTTTATGTGCCCAATTCTCGCCATTTGCGGGAAGTTTTACTTTTCTGTTACAATTCGAAAAAAATGCAGCTGAAGCGCATCGAATGCTCTCAGAAACTTACGGTGATGCTGCTCTGAGTGAAAGAATGTGTCGGGAGTGGTTTCAACGTGTTAAAAATGGTGATTTCGATGTCGAAGACAAACATGGTGATGGAAGAGAAAAAACCTTGAAAGATGAACAACAAAATGAAGCATTGCTTGATGAAGATTCGTGCCAAACCCATGAACAGCTTGCCGAATCGTTGACAGTGAGTCAGCAAGCCATTTCAAAACGTCTCAAGGCCCTGAGCTTTTAATTTTTTAAAAAACGGCGGAAGCAAAGTTGTACACCTAATAAAATGAAATAAGAAAATAAAATATAATTAAATAAAGTAATATAAAATTAAAATAGAATAAAATAAAATAAAGTATGTAAAATAAAATTAAAAAATATAAAGTAAAATAAAATAAAATATAAAGAAACATAATAAAATAATATAAACCAATATAAAATAACATAAAATAAAATAAACAATAAAATGACATAAAAAATAGAATAATGTAAAATAATATAATATATATAGTAAAAATAAAATATAATAAAACTAAATGACATTTAATTAAATTGAAAAAAAATTAAATAAAAACATAAAAGTAAATAAAATTAAAAAATAAAAAATAAAAAATATAAATCAAAATAAAATAAATTAAACAATGTGGAATAATATACCTAAATGTTTTTTGTTTATTTTCTATTGCTGGGGAAGGAATCTTTCTTTCTACATGAGTTTGCTCTGGTATTTTTCTCATAGAACTCTTCATATTTCCATTTGTTTTTGCGGCAAATGCATCTTGGTTATAGATCTTAACAGAGAATGTTTTGAAAAAAAAAACAAAAAAAACAATAAAGCGATATTCGATTATTGATATTTGTTTTTGTTCTTTAATCCCGAAATGTTAAATCTAACTCTCGTATTTCATGCGTTTTGACCTCACACCATAGCACCACAGCATAGACCTTACCTCAATGTAGCCTTGCTTCATTTGTTTTACCTTTAAAATGAGAATCCCTTCGATAAGCACTGTGAGTGGAAACCTAATAACGAATGAAAAGAAATCGGTAGATGTGTCACTCGGTATATACGTGTATGTAGTGTGTGTATGGCTGCGCGAAATATGCGAATTAAGTGCAGCAAAGGCGTATGAAGTTTACACATAATTAAATATAAATGAATCTTTTAAATAAAAAAATGACACAGCACAAGGCAGAAAATGACCAATATACAGTAGTATACGAATATATGTAGTATACAGTGAGAGACAAACAACCACTTGCTTTCCAAAAACAGTCACTACTCCTTAAAACAAGCAGAACTTAACGTTGCATATACAATACATAAGTGCGAGTGTATGTAAGCACATAGGTATTAATAAAGGTCTCTGAAAATATTGAACAGGAATGACCAGCATACGGTTGCTCCACACAACGGTCAGACGAGCGGTTCTTTTGCACTCATTTGCGGTGCGGTTATACGAAGCAAGCATACCATCATAAGCGTATTCACTGTAGTATGTATGTGTGGATTTGTACATAAGAAAAAAACATTTGTTTGCATTACAAGTACCATTTGATTGTCTGCGGCTGACTGTTGCCCGGCTCCTACCTCTTTCGAGCGTTTGCTGCTTTTTCATTTAACATTTAGCCACAAACATAGACAGACGGGCATGCATGTGCACATATGTACGAGTATATACGTGTGTGTATGTATGTATGTGCGATGTGTTCTGCCCACCTATAAGCTTTCGCCAAGCCGCTGCTACTAGCTTCACTCATACTTGCCTTCAAAAAAAAAAACAAAAAATACACAATGAGATACGGATAAAACAACAACTTTATGTTTGTGTCTGTTGTCTTTTCTCCTTGGGCTTGATTGGATTTTTCAATCCATATGCAGAATCCAATTTTTTAAAGTTTATTTTTCGTTAAAGTTTCATTTGCCCGCTTCTTTCAGTTCACTATTATGCAAAACAACAACAACAACAACAACAACAACAACAACGCCGGGAACAACCAACAGCACATGCAACCGGAACTCGTTTTGGCTACTGGACCAACGAATGCTGTACGGCTAGAAAATTTGTACGATATACTTCGTCCATGTTGAGTGACTGATTTTTACTTGGGTGGCTGGCATGTGTGTGTAAGTGTGTGAGTATGCGTGTTTCCAATTTGTGGTGGCATGCAACCACTTTTGTTGTTGTTATTATTGTTTTTAAATATTTTCTGTTTTGGTTGCTTCTTGTTATTCTTTCCTTTTTTTCGGTTGATTTTTTTCATTATGCCACTCGTTGGTTGGTTTCTCGATAGTTCGTTTGGTTTTCCACACTTATACTCGTCACATTACACACACACACACATATACATACATACATACATACAAATGTACATAGAGGAGTAAAAGACCCTTTCGTGTGTTTACTAACAAAGGCTTTCCAGCTTTCTGCTAACATGAAACGCCCCAAAAAAATTTTTCTGGTTTTACCACAAAATCGAATTTTCACTTTCAAACAATTGACGTCCGCAACACCTCACACAAGAGCCAACGACTGACCGAGACTTTTCTGTTTAATATTGCCTTCTGATGTCTCTCGGTGTTTCGTTTTTACTACCTTTTTCTTATTTTGTTTGATTTCAATTTACTTCGTTCACGCCTTTGCCTTTGCTTGTTACGCTTTACGGCCATTTGCTTTTGTTTCTATTTTTACTCTTTTTTTATGCTTTTTATTTATTTTTTTTTTAAATATATTTTAGACACATATGTACATATGGTATGTACATACGTTCGTTTTGGTAATTTGAAACAAAAAAAAAAGTTGAAAAGTTTTGTATTTGTTTTGTTGTGGTCAGCTGAATTAGGCAACCAGGAATCAGGATTGCATCAAACATTCGGTTGAATTGTACGCAGACAAAGATTGTCCACAGCTGCATTGGCACAAAAAAAATCCTGTAAATAATAAACACCGAAATTGACAGACAATTTTGAGAAAACAAGAGAAATAGTGACAAGTGAAAAAAAGCAAAAAAAAAAAGTTGAAGCTAGAATATAACAGATATGTTAGTTGAAATTTGCCGGTCTTTCCATAAAGAAAACACTTACTTTTCAGAGGAATCTCAAAATTTTTTTATTCAAAGTATTGACCATTCGTTTCCACATATTTCGCCCATCTCTCAGGCAAATTATGGATTCCATTCCAAAGAAACTTTTTCTCTTTCGAGGCAAACCATTTGACGAGCCATTTTTCGACTTCGTCAAAATTAGCGAAGCACTGCTCTGCAAGGGAGTGTCCCATCGATGCGAAAAGGTGATAGTCGGACGGGGCGAGGTCTGGAGAGTACGGCGGGTGCGATAATATTTCCCAATTAAGTGTTTTTAATGTGTCTTTCACCAGTTTAGCGGTATGAGACGGCGCGTTGTCATGTTGCAAGTTAACTTTGCCATGTCTTCGGGCCCATTCCGACCGTTTTTCGATCATCGCATGATTCAAATTGATCATTTGTTGACGGTAGCGATCCGTGTTCACCGTTTCACCAGGTTTTAACAACTCGGAGTACACCACACCACACTGGTCCCAGTCGATGGGCCAGCTCCACCAGGGAAAACCATGAATTTTTTCATTTCGGGTTCTCAAAATAAATCCATTTTTCGTCCCCCGTGACAATTCGATGCAGAAAAGATTTCCTTTCGAATCGTTGAAGCGGCATTTCACAAACGGTTTTTCAGCTGGTGTGGCACCCATTTTCCTTACTTCTGGATCTTTCCCATGGCTTTTAAACGATGGCAAATTGCTCCTCGAGTCACATGTAGTGTTTCTGCCAATTTTTGTTGCGATTGGGTTGGATCAACATCCAATTCCTCATCTTCGAACTTTTCCGCTGCACCAGGATGTTCATTGTCTGTCAAATCGAAATCTCCACTTTTAAATTGACGAAACCATGTCTCACATGTTCTAATCACTGGAGCATGTTCACCATAGGTTTCTACCAGCAACCGGTGAGCTTCAGCTGCTTTTTTCTTTTGATGAAATAAGAAAAGCAACGAATGCCGCAAATGCGATTTACTTGGAACGAAACTCGACATATTCGCTGAGGTAAACAAATATGACGCTATTATTTTGGCGGAATGTGACTTGCGTATTTTTGTAGGTTAATGTCAATAGAAAAAAATTACATACATGCCAAATCATAGAAATTTATACATATTGCTAGCGACATCTACTAGTAAAACCGGCAAACTTCAACTAAAACCCCTGGTACGTGTGTAAAATGCAAAACTTCATGCTTTTGCCGATGTTTGAGCGTAAATTAGGTGTTGGATTTGTGGTCGTTGAGTAAAAAGCTACAATCACAACAGACGCCCGATGTGCACACCTGCATTCTGAGAGCATTAGACAGCAATTCGATATAACACGGAACACGCATCAGCTGCTTTGAAGAATATGGTCGGACAAAAGCTTGCCCGAAGATTGGAATTTAAGTGTGTTCTGGCCAATCCGTAAAAAAGGACACCCCACAGTCTGCGCCAATTATCGTGGGATGACGCGCCAATGATATTGACATAATAGGCCTCAACAACTGCCCTCTCCCAGTGAGACAGAGAAGCGAATGATATGGGTCATTGCATTCGCGACTCGGCTCTCACGAACATCACTGTTGAGAGTCATAACTTAATACCAACAACAATGTTAACCTTGAAATCCAGCGCAGGATCACTCTTGCCAACAGGTGCTACGTTATACTGAGTAGGTAATTGAAAAGTAAAATCCTCTCTCGACGAACAAAAACCAAACTCTACAAATCGCTTATCGTTCCCTCCCTGCTATATGGCGCAGGAGCGCCGCCGATGTTGACATCCGATGAGCTGACCCTAACAGTCTTCGAAATAAATGTTATGCGAACGATTTATGGTCCCTTGCGCATTGGCAACGGCGAATACCACAGACGATGGAACTATGAGCAGTAGGAGTTACCATATACGATGATATTGACATAGTTCAGCGAATGAAGAAGCAGCGGCTACGCTGGCTAGGGCCATGTGGTCCCGATAGATGAAAGCACTCCATCTTTGAAAATATTTGATGCAATACCTGCAGAAGATGTGAAAGACTTCCACTCCGTTGGAAGCATCAGGTAGAAAGCGCAAAGAAGGAACGAAAAAAGTTCTATTGTTGGTGCGGCTAAAATCGCGTAAACGGCGCCTACGCCAATAAAGAAGAGAAGGAGAAGAGGAAGTCGATTTTCTTAATTATTAATACACCTTCTATTAAGCAAAAGACTTTAGCAAAGTAAAAAAAATTTAGTTTTAAACAAATATCTTTTGCCGTGATATAAACTTTTTTAAAATTTTTTTTTATTAAATATTAAATTAAATTAAATAAATTAAATATTCTATTAAAACTTTGCTCGTTAATAAATATTTATTTCTTTCTAAAATTTGGTAAATTGGTTTCAGCATAATGGTCATCTGTTGAAAAAGAGATTTATTTAAGGAAAGGCGGCAAAAGGAAAAATGATATCGTAAAATTTCTTAAAATTTCACAAAATTCTCATTCAAACTTATTTACATATGAATGTACATATGTTTGTGTGCATTTCACATTTTGAAATCTATTAATTTTTCATGCTCAATGAAATCTCAACACTTTTTAATCTTCTTTCACACAACTAACTTATGATTTATGCATATACCTACATATACATATGTATGTACATACCAAACATACAAACATTCATGTAAGACATACGAGTTTGTGAGGTATATGCATTTCAATAAGCCGAATATAAAACGTTTTAAATCGCCATAACGTTGACATTTCATTTTAGATCAAAGAGCGGATTAGTATGAACTCAAACAAAATCTTTAACTTTTACAATAAAATAGCAAATATATCATAACAATTGGGCTTTCTAAGTAGAAGAGGTTACATACGTACATACCATACATTGATATAAATACAGCTTTTATTATATATGTGTGTATAGGTAGAAATTACATATGTATGTATGAAAATATGTATGTGTGCAGTTGATATATAAAAGAAAGCATGTAATCTATGTATGTGTATGCCTATTACAACAGTACCCACATTTGTATGCATGTATATTGAGTTTAATTAAAAATGAAATATGAAATTTTTAGCAAAACTCCAAAAATACCAGCTTACAGTGCAAAATAACTGTAAGTAAGAAAATATTTTAAATATTTATTAGAAACAAGTAAATATTGCAATGGCCAACTGTGAAATGGAAATTGCTTTTGCTTGCGTCAGAAAGCTAAATGAAGCATTTATTTCATTTTATTTTACATTTTTTTTTCTTTGTGTGAATAGAGAAATAAGTAAGGATTTAAGTTCTGATAAAATATTGCTCAACAATAAATTATTTGAAATATTTTATAATTCCAATGTTCGGCAGGCATTTATCAAAAATATTCTTCCTATTACTGATTATTACACATAAGAAAATTTTCATAAAACAAATATAAACTTCTACATACATATATGGTATATGCATGCAAGAGCATGTGTTAGACTATTTTGTATGTAGCATGTGAGCTTGATTAAGAAATAAATAAAGGAAAGGAAATAAATATGTCCACCATGCAAAATAATAAATTTGGTGAGTAGCAATTTTAAGCACACATTCACGCACATACTCTTATGTATGTTCATAATTCTACAAGCAAAAAATTATTTCAAAAAATTGTTGCAAAATTGTGGAGATCTCTCTAAAATTTGAAATTAATAATTTTAATTTATCTATAGTGCTTATTTGTGTAAAAATATATATAAATACATACATATATGCGTATTGCATTGTTGAAAATTGCCTGGAATCTCTTCGCCTTTATCTTGTTCTTAAGCAATTCATTTTAATTTATTTTAACCACAAAAATATTACTGTTCTTAGTCAATTTATTTTATTTCGAAAATTAGAAAACATTTTTTTTTTTAAATCAATTGTAACAAACTAATATATCTCGACGTTTTAAGATGCGCAATGCAGTGATTTTAAGGCAATATACAAGGTTTACCATTTTGCGGTTTCGAAAACAAACGTAAATAAAATGCAGATAATTTTTTTCATGAAATTAATTTTTTATAATGGAGTTTTAAACTTGGAATTATATGTGAAAGACTACATAATTGGTGCTTTGTAGCCACTGAAGCGAGTTACAGTCGAGCTCCACTTCCAATTTATGATTTTGCGCCTTGTTGTTTTTCCAACAAATAGACGGGTTTACAGTTTATACTAAGCCGCCTACGAATGGCTAATGGCTCTTCTATGAGGAGCCTTTATTTCATGTCATAAATACACTCGCAAAGGTTGACATTCCCTGCAGAGGGAATTCACCAGACAG